>MU001762.1:0-141467 GCA_010093585.1 Melanomma pulvis-pyrius CBS 109.77 | reverse complement strand
CCCCCCCGTCGCGATACCCCTCCAAGCCGCCAGACCATCGCACCACGGATGGCCCCCAACGACACGACCTACGCCAGCACTACATAGCACCAAGGCGCTGATAGATGGCAGACTGAAAGCCATGTTTAGACTCAGCGCTGGGCTTTGGATACCTGGCTTCCAGCTCTCGCTCCCCGTGGGATAACACCCCGCGGAATGCTGCGTTGGGCCTGACACTGCGGCCCCTCTGGCTCGCATGGGCTCCGGCTCGTAGATTGAAGCTACATTGTGCGGGCGGGCGGGCGGGCGGGCGTGTACGGACCCAGCGTTTGGTCAAATACTGTGTGTGTTCGGTGGGTAACGAAGATTATTCCTTGGGGATCGCGCCGCGCCCGCCTTGCATTGAGCGTATAGGAGGGAGGTGCATCGAAGTATGTCTTCGGGAAGACGAGCGCGGGGATGAATTCTTGGGGGGGGTTTGGGGGTCTGGTGGTGTATGTATGGCCTTCTACGGTACTGGGGCTCTTGTTGGATTGAGTCTGGAATAGTACTACTAAGTCGGTCTAGAATAGTACTACTAAGTCGGTCTGGAATAGTACTACTAAGTCGGTCTGGAATAGTACCACTAAGTTGGTCTGGAATACTACTCCTACCGTATCGGCGGACTACGGATGCTGGACCGTTGCATTGGAGCTACTACTCGATATATCCATCCGAGCCTTTCTTTCTTTCTTTCTTCCACATACACAACTACATCCCATCCCATCCCATCCCATCCCATCCACGCCAACAACACGAATAACCCGCCCGCCCGCTCGCAACAGTTCGAATACACGCGTACACCAACCACACATGAAAAAGAACACAGTATATTGAGATCCCTTACCAGAGGTAGAAATCCCATCGTACATCATAAATTAAGCCTGCCTGCGTACGTGGTAGTACTGTAATTAGATAATATACATATATACTCATCTCGTGGACATCTGCCCTAAACCAACCCAACCCAACCCAATAGATTAGACCCGACCCAACGATGCCAGAATTGAGAATCCTGCGCCCCGCCGGGCTCAGAGACGGGGAGGCAGGAGACAGAGAAAAGGAAATGCCGATTATACGACCCAAAAGTCCCACCAATGCAAGGATTTTGCAACGCAGCATCAAACACGTACACGATTAACCGAAAGAAGAATAAATAAACCACGCCACAGAAGCCTCGCATGGGAACAACGCCGCCAGTACAAACACCACCTCTTCTTTCTTTCCTCGGGATTCTCAAGACACTTTCACAGCGATATACACAACGCGCCCCGTTCAGCTCACGGGATCCAAGAAGCCCTCGAGCCCATCGTAGTTCAGCGGCCGAAACAACTCGTTGCTCAGATCGGCGCCCGAACTCCCCAGCAGGCCCTCGAAATTCTCAAACGCGGCGTCGAAGTTCAGCCAGTCGGGGCTCGCTTCTGAGAAGTCGAAGCCTTGCAATGGGGGCCGTTCGCCCCGCTCGCTGCTTGTAGGATGCTGCCCCGGGGTCGGCGTGGGGAGCGCATTGAGGAGGGTGGTCATGGGAGTGTGGGGCTGGGATTGGAGGCGGGGGTCGATAGATGTGTCCATGGACTGCCATTGTGAGGTGTTGGGGTGGACGTGCGATAGCTGTGGTGTTTGGGCCCGGGGCTCGGATTTGGATTCCATGTGGTGCTTGAGATTATGGCGAGGATGTGGGAGGTGATCTGGAATATTGGCGGGAGTGTTTACAGTGCGTGTATTACGATCTGCGTTGTTGAGTACGGCGGTGCCAAGGTCGGCCATGGTGCCTGCGGACCACCATGCATTGCGGAGTCGGTTGAGGAGGACCACGCATTGCTTGAGTTCGTCGGTGGCCCGGTTGATGTGCACTTTGAGGCGGCGTTGGCGGAAGTGGCGGTAGACAACACTCAAGGCGACAGAGAGGGCGTAGGGGACCAAGGGAAGCGGTGGGAGGTGCTCGGGGGCTTCGGCAATGAGGAGAGAGATGACGCGAGTGGCCGAGAGACTTTGGCGGACATATGAAGGGGTTGACTTTACAGGATCGTTGATGGAAAGAGACTTGTGCGAGGCCATGCACATGGTGTGGTGGAAGAGGGATAGGAGGCCTAACACTGTTAGCATTATGGAATCACTCAGGGGGGAGGAGCCTGAACTCACTCATGATGGGGCCGTCCAGCTTGTCCTCTCCGTCTCCCACCATCTCCTCAAAGCCCAAGAAGTCGTCTCCTTCCCAGCCAGTTTCTTCTACCGATCTTCCAGGCCGGTAGTAGTCGATGACTTTGTCGAGCATCTCAGATATCTGGAGCCAGATACCAAAGGGACTTGACCTCTTCTCCGGGTCGGTAGGCAACTTGGTCATGCTGTTATCCCTATCGTGCATGATCAATGGCCTTCCGTTCATACAGGCATTCAGCTTGTCGAGACTCCACAGACACCAGAACAGATCCTCCAAGTTCTCCTGCGAGTCTGACTTCTGATTCTTCCACTGGTGTCCAAACTGGAGGCCAAAAGTGTGGGCGTGGTGGATGGCCTGAGCTAGGTGCATCGACGCCTGCTCGGCACCGTCTGGCCCTTCACAGTGGAGCGAGATCAAAGCCAACACCTGGATCAGCACCACGCGGTTCTTCTCCAGCTTGGCTTCGATGCCGGCGATGACGGCGTTGTAGAGCCTCTGGGAGAATTCACGTGGACTCAGGACATGGGGGTCATCGCCAAGACATAGGATGGGGAAAGCGTCGGCGTGCTTGGATGCCACTACGCATATGGCTTGCATCAGCAATGTCGGCTCCGTGCCCTGGCTATATCGATCCGTGAAGAGGTTCTTGTCCACGATGGGGAGCAGGGGGTGGACGGAGGAGAAGTAGATGTCGAGCAGGACATCCTGGTTCTTCCGCGGCGGGAGTATCGACACGCCCACTGCTTCCAGGTACTGGTGGAGTGCCTTTTGCACGGTGGCCTCCTGCTTGGTCTGGGAATGGGGGCTCGTCTCTTCCAGACGTGCGGCCGAGGACCCAGGATGGCCGTTGGGGGCCCGGCCATCCTCGCGCTCCTCGACCCACTGGCCGATGTGAGGGAGGATGGGCGAGTGGTTGGACTTGCCTCGCTCGTGGACCGAGTGGACCTGCTCCCTCAGGACGGCCTCTGGGTTGAGATAGCCCAGGAAATTGGGGGGCGTCTGGGCGCGCGGGTCCTCGAGCGGGCTGGGGGGCGGCATTGGGGCGTGGGGATGAGGAAGTCCATACTGGTGAGGGTCCCCCCGCGGGGCCCTGGGGTCATGGTGGAGGTGGTTCCCGGGGAAGGTCGAAGGGTCAGAGGTAGGATGGCCCGCGGGCTGTCCGCTTTTGGTAGGGCTTCCGGCGTCGGTATCTTCGTCGAAGGTATGGCTGCAGCGCTTCTGAATGGGTGGTTAGCAATATTATGCCCGGCGGCCGCCACGTCTCGCAGCGCCTCTCGTCCACGGCTGCTCACCCGACGCTTCTTGCACGAGTCACAGGCGCGGTGGACCCTCTTGCGCTTCCGGAAGAATTCGTTGTTTGCGGCAAAGGTGATCATGGTCGACATGGCTGCGGGCGAGGCTGGAGCGGCGGCGACGGCGGCGGGCTCTGGACGCGCTCCCCGGGCTCTGGGTGACCGGCGACGGCGAGGGGGCGTCGCGAGGGCGTGCAGGGGCGTCCGTATGTGTATCTGGCCTGGACGGGCGCGCGCTATGAGGCCGTCGAGGACTGCAGACGCCGGCGGCCCACGTGACCGTGCGCGCCCGCCTCCGCACCTTCTCCGCGCGGCGTGCCCCGCGGTGATTGGCCTCGGGCGCGCGAGCACTCTGGCAGCCTCGATAGATTGCCGTCTCCAGCCCACGGCCAATCTATCCGCACGCCGTCGCCATGTCGCTCTATAACCCCCCAGCCTGAATCTGCCCGCCAGCCCGCCATGGCCAGCGCCCGCTCCTCGCCGCCGCCCCAACTGCCCCTCGACGTCTGGCTGCTCGTGTTCGCCGAGATCCACGACCTCACCTTCCTCTGGTCGGCCTGCCGTGGCGTGTCGCGCTTCGTGCGCGCCTGCGTCGACGAGCTCTTCCGCCACCAGGTCATCCGCAACACGTTTGTTGACCTGCACTACAGTGACATCCACTCCCACCGCGGCCCGCTCAACAGCTACATCCACATCCCCATGGTCTTCGACCGCATGTCCGACGACGGCATCCACGCCGTGTTCAGGCCGGCCGCGTACAAGGAGATTGACGGCGCCCACCAGCGGGGCTCTGTCCGCGGCTGGGTGCCCTTCGTCGAGCGGCACCACAAGGAGACGCACCGAGCGAGGCCCAAGATCCTGCACAAGGGCAACACCTCGGACGCCCTGCCGCTGTGGGAACGGCAACACACGCACTGGAGAAACACGCTCGTCGGCGAGAAGAAGCAGAGCTACCTGTACAATCTGGGCAACATGACGTCCATTGGGCGTGGAGACCGCCCCCCATTCTACATCAAGGTCTTCGAAGACGCAAATGACACGGACCTCGCAGGCCTCGTCGTCGATTGCAAAAAGAACGAGGTCTCGTTCGACTGGAGGGAGACGTATTCCTTCTTCTTCCGCGAACAGAACTTTGCGGCGAGGGCGTACAACCACCCAGGCAAGAAGCGTGTGTACGGCGAGGATCTAGTCGCCGTCTCGTCCAGATACGACTTCCATCAAAACCGCCACAACCACCATGTGCGCGCCCGCCAAAAGCGGCTCAAGACGTGGACGGCGCAGAACAAGCACCGGATGAGTCCCGAGCTGCGTTTGCTGACCGAGCATCGAGCCCTCGCGGAGAAGGTCAGAGTCCAGAGGTTTCTACGTCATGACAACCTGGACTTGGCTCCAGGCGAAGATGCCAATGCGACCGAAGAGATTGTGCCCGAGAGGCTGGCGAAAGACTACGCGGCCCTTCTTTTCTGGCCATGGAGTGACGACGATGGCTTCTATATACCCGGGAGGAGACCCATGAGTAAACTGAATTGCTGTATTGTGCTTTGATGATCCCTGATACCCGGCCGATGCGAATAGTTAATGAATAATGAATAATGAGTAAGAATATCTAAATTCATAGAAGAGCCAAAGTCCCACCGTAAGCATATCTCGAGCGCCGTCTTTCTCTCACGACTGTTCGTTTTCCTTGCAATTTTCAATCAAAACAGTAACTCTCAAAGACAATTTGATCCCCAATCCGCCTCCCTATTCCAATCTTACTCCTCTCCCGGCCCCATCACCTGCTCTCTGCTCTCCTCTACCGCATCTCCTTCCTTGACATCCTTCCCCTCTTCCTCGCTCAACCGCCCCCTGACCACCATCAACGCCCTCCCTAGCAAATTCTGCCCCCACCTCTGCCTATTCGCCCCAGCATTCCTCTCCCCGAACCCAATCCCCCAAATTCTATCCCTCGGACTCGCCTCAACTAGCTCCCTCACCCCGGTCCCAAGTAACATGCGACGCAGCCGCTCTGCATCCTCAGAGATCGTAAATTTGAGATAATTGCCCTCCTCCACGATGCGGGACTTCTCTGCTCACATACATCAGTTAGATCCGCATCACGACCATGCATGTTGCGAGAACAAAAGACGGCGAGAGCCAAGACGCGCATCACGTACCGGCGTCCCAGACCTGGGCATCGAACCCCCCGACCTTCCGCCCTAGACTCTTGTGCTCCCGCGGGCTCTCCGTCCGCAGCATCTGCTGCGCAATCTCCTCGTCGCCAAAGAGCCGCGCCTTGCACACCATCATCCACATCTCGGCCGTGGCATACGTGTCGCCGTTGTGAGTGAACGGCGTCGGGTACCACTGTCCGAGGTACCCGTGGCCCTCGTGGGGGCGCCAGAAGTAGACGGGGTCGGGGCTGGGGGACGTAGCGGGATCAGGCACGTCGGCCGTAGGCGTAGGAGCAGGTGTAGCTTTCGCAGGAGCCGATGTCTTCTTCCCGCCGCGGGAGTTGCTCGCGCGCTTCTCGACTCTGCCCGTGCTCTTGCTCTTGCTCTTGCTCGCCAGCGCACCCCTCAGCGACGCCTTGGGCGGCATGCTCGCGAGTCCAAGTCCGTTATATCTGCCCGCCCGTGGTGTGCGATGCCACTGTGGAAAGCAGCGCCGTCGTTGGACCGCCGACACGAAGTATGCGACTCTGTCGCGAACGACGTTGGTTTCTAGCACGCGAAGAAACGGAATGCAGTGGTGGAGATGGGAGACGGGGGAAATGGGAAACAATGGCATGGCAATGCCAAAACAGCTGACAGCGCGCCTGCTTTATGGAATCTGCAATACGAACGCGCGCGCGTGGCTGAGCGCGCGAGCTGGGAAATCCACGCTGCAGCTGAAGAGTCACAATTGCTCCGCCCTTTTTTTGCAGGCGGCCGCCCGCCGCCTTTTTGAACTATCGTTGATTCGCCGACAACATCCTCGTCATCGTCGATCTATGTATTCATTAGATGGAAGCGACTCATAGAAAGGGCATCAGCGGGGAATTGATCCGTGTGAGATTCGGACGAGTGAGGTCTTCAGAAGCCCTCGAGCCGAACAGAGCTTTGCATAACCAAAGGCACTTGGCGCTTGGAACCACGAGCATCGTCGACACCATAGCCAAAGTCCAAGTATATTTTACGCTCGAGCTACTACAATCCATTGCCTCCCAAACGACCAACAATTCCGCTCGACACGCTTCCAAGAATACTCATCATCTCTGTATATGGGAATTGGGCCATTGAACTTTGGGTATGACGTCGTTTCCTTTTCCACCACTCAAATGCTAGCAAACCGCAAACCAAACCACAAATATTGCATCGCGCTCCAAGCATGCCCAGACAAACATTACCTATCGACAAGAACGCGCGCACCCGTCGCCCCCTAGATGATTACACGAAAAGCCCGCCCGCCCGACTGTACGCTCGCTCGCTGTGTATGGTGAAGATGGGAATAAGAGAGTTGATAATGAAGAGAGGATGGTGGTCTCAGCTCATCCCTTCGATGCCCTGCGACAGACGTTCTTCCATGGCCTTGATAAGGACGGGTGGAACTGCCTCGTCTGTTGCGCGCACGGTGATGCGGTACATCTATTCACTTTAGTCATACACTTTGCATAGCCAGTGATAGGGTTGCCTTACCATGGTATCAAAATTCGGCTCCAGCCTCATCAAGCACCCAAACTTGCCTCCCTCGCTTGTCTGAAGCACCGTCGCGCCCACGATGTTCTTGCTGTTCGGATCCACTCCTTCTAAAATGCCCCATTTGAAGCCCCGCACCACTTGCTTCACAAACTCCATCGTCATGGTACGGCCTTTACTTGCAAGACCGAAGACACTCTGAGCTTCACGTGGCTCCCCACCAATCTGCTTCCAGCGCTTGAAAAAGTCGTCAGCGCTGAGATCGGCCGCGTCCATGTACTTGTGCAAAGCAACGGGGAGCTGCAGAGTTAAGGCTTGGAGGGCACCTGCGAGGTACGAGATGCGGAAGGTTGGGGCCTCGGTGAAGACATTCTTCGCCTCGAACATGATCGTTTGGGTAGTCTGGCCGTCGGGCGGGATCACAGTGTCTGGCAAACCCTTGATGTCTGTCTTCAGGTTCTCGGAGGACCTGTTGTCTAGCGTTGTCGTAAATGAGCCCATTGGGAACGAGGATTTGTTAGAGAAGTAAAAGATGACACAGCCAAGTTGGCCACGATATTCCGTCCGCAACCCAATTTGAATCTGAGCGTCTTCGTATAGAACACCCTCTGCTTTCAGTAGAAGACGGTTGTATCCGACTTCCCAATCTGGGCTCAAGTGAGCTGCGCTGGCAAGGTTCGGTGCTTTCAACATCTTGTTGGTGTCAATGTTCATGTCCAGCCCCGCAAGATCGGTCGACAGGGCATTTACACCATTCCCATTCGAAACGACGCCAGTGCTGTCTTTCCGTATCGGCGCGGTGGCATTCGTGAAGCTCCGTTTCAGGCCCGTGCTCTGGTGCGCGAGATTGAATTCCTTGAGATCTGCATTCGCGTCTCTTCCTCCGACTACCCAGGTACGCTTATCGCTGGTCGTGGCATGCTTCTGATGTAATCGAGACAACAACGCGGATGTCCGTTGAGGAAAAGGTGGCATCTCGTCGCATACAGTCCGTAGCAGGTCGTCAGTCGGCATGGTAGCAAGAGCGAGATATTCGCATGCTCGTTGCTGGAGTTCGGAATCCAGGGAATGACTGTAGGCTCGGAAAGCCTGTAGAAGTTGTGGTTTGATTTCCGGGAACAAGTTTACGAACTTGATGAAACATGACAAAAGTATCGCCCTAGTACTCGACGAACAGCCTCGCATCTTTGCATTCAGTGCCATGAATTGTTCAATCGGACTGCTTCCCTTGTTGTCTGCAATCAGGTGGCCAAATTCTCCGAGTAGGTATCCTCCGATCTTGACGAGTGTCTCGTGGCAGTCGCCTTTGATGTACTGCAAGATGTTCTGGGCGGCGTATACTTGGAGCTCCTCGTTATTGGTGACAATTTGAATGACTCGCTGCCATACTTCGTCGCTAACGTGATCTCCGGCCATGGCGATTAATCGCAGCGATATATCGACGTACCACTGAACATCGGTTGCGTATTTCTCCGTCAGAATCGCAATCTTCAGTACCATTTCTTCCCTGATTGCGTAGTCCGCAGATTGGAGATACCTCAAAAGCTCATTCACAATTGCTTGGGCGTTTGTTGGATCGCACATGCTGTATAGGAGATCTAATCCTTGTCTCCGTACACTAATATCTCTGTCTCTTAAGGATCCGATAATGATGGCCTGATGCTTCTTGATGGGATCCAGGGTTTCGCCTCGAGCCGCGAGATGGGTCATCGCCTCCAAACCTAGGTATCGTACGTTTGTTTCGCGAGATGAGATGAACTTGCCCAGCCTCGTTGATATTTGGACCATGAGATCGTGCTCCGTGTCCAGATGGATGACGAGATTTATGGCCTCGAACAGGACCGCATTTTGGGCGTTATTTTGCTGCACATTCTTCGGCATTTCCAGTGCAGAGTCCATTATCTTTTGTAATGCTTCGCGGATAAGTTTTCGGATGTGAGAGTCCTCTGCACTTGTTAGTCGAGAGTTCAAACGCGGGAGCGAAGCAGAACACATACCCGGAGGCGGATAGTATTGGAGAAGTCTTAGTAGCTTGACCTGTATCCACGGACACGGCACTTTGTAGTAAAAGTAGCCTTCTGCACATTCGGCATCAACCACAATTCGCTTTAGTCTGTTAGCAGCTTTCACGTAGCTGCCCTTGTACTGCTCTTGGTTATCCTGCACCAACGCCATGACTAGCGAGGTCACAGACAGTGCAACGCCCATGTCTGGATCGTCCATTAATGATATTATCCGCTCCGCCCATTCGTGCTGGACAATGGCGGGGTATTTTCGGTATAATCGCAGTAGCGTAAGCGCTGCCTTCTTCTTGACGAATGCTTTCGACGCCCTATTCAAGGTCAGACTAGGTTTCAATCCCATGCAAGAGATGCGACCTACGGCGAAATAAGAAGCCGATGAACATCGGAGCTTAATGCCTCGCCCATCTCTTTCCCGCCTACATTGGCAATGGCATGCAATGCCAGACAATTGTTCAGCTCATTATGATCCAGCAAATCCTTCCGAATACTATTAACGACGAGATGTAGGAGCTCGTGCTCTTCGTGTAAAAATAGGGTAACTGCAAGATATCCGATCTGTTTTTCCGAGTATTTGGTTGCCGAGATGAGATTGACTGCTTCGAGATGTCCGAAATCAACATTCCAGCCGAGTATGTATATGTACAGAAGCTATCCTTGTCAGCGAGGGGCCACGAGAGGCGGGGATGGTGGTAGGGGTACCTTGCAGACGTATTTCTTTTTCGAGTAGCCGTTGAGACCGCCATCTAGAGGGGTTTATGTCAGATGTAAAAGGGACAAAAAGCAGGAATTTCGTCGAAATTACCTCTAAACTTTTGCCTACAGGACATTGTGTCAGTAATCCATCCTCAGCTACAAAACATGGAGCACCTACCGTATGTTTGCCAATTCCTTGTTTATCCGCTTCTCCTCCAGCTCTCGCGCTCGGGCGTTTCTGAGGTCCGCGATGAAAGAAACCAGGCCTGCATAAGATATATCAGCAAAGATCCAGTACTTCTAGTGCTGGCACATGTACCTCGCATGGTCGGGACATTGCCAGAGGTGTTCCGGCTGAACAGCCCTCCTCCTCCCGCTCCGGATGCCATCTTTGCGGATACCGACGTCGAGCGGCTCTGGGGCGGGCGGTTCCCGCCTGGGAGGTATCCTGACAAAACGACGACGGCGACGATCTACGGTGATTGAAGGAATGCGAGGAGACTGGTTATTGGGCGAGTACTGTGATGGTGGTGTGGTAGAGAGGTGCTCGGTCGCTCAAGGGGTTCGGGGGCGATGGAAGCGGAGGGTCAATCATGAACCTATGGGACACGGGCGTGAAACGGCGAGGGGAGAGCTCGTTAGCTCCAGGGCCGGTGACGGTGAGAGCAGACTGCAGCTGGCCGTAAATGCAGCTGGAAATAGCGGATGCGCGTGTTGCGGGAAGTGGGAGCTGCTGCATGTGGCTTGGCATGGCCAAAGCGTCGTCGAAACGGGCGATCGTTCCATCACTTCTGTGTCTCACTACAAACATTTCGGAAGAGCAGAAGAACTTGCTTGCCAGAACCACTCAAACATGTAGTAGGTCCAACGAAGGACTGCATTGATATCTAATGTACAGATACCACCTCCATTCCCATCGACCGTAATCCTTCAGACCTTCTGGTTAAAGCACCCAAACCCGACTTCCATTTTGTTCAGAAGGCCGTCCATAACGCCATAACGCCGCCATTCCCGAGCACGGTCTCGAGCTCACTTGCCAGTCTATTTCTTGGAGGTGAAGTCGGTCTCGAGCGCCGAGCTACCGTTGTTCTCGCTGCGACCGCAAGTGCAAGCATCTACATATCATTGTCAACGACTGGATCGAAGCTGGATTTGAAGGGGATACTATACCTTCAGCGCGCTTTCCGCAGGCGCATGTCGAGCTGGGGAGCTTGTTCTCGGTGGCAGCCTTGTCGCAGGCTAGACTCGCAATCAGTATATGAGATACACAATACGATGAGACTGGGAGTAGGATGTAAGGTGGGAAGGTATAGGAATGGACATACTGCAGTTCAGCGCCTTCTGCTTGCCGCAGGAGCAGGTGGCCTCCTTCGCGCACACGCACTCGCCATTGTTGCGTCCACAGCAAGTCATCTTGATAGTTGATCGTTGATAAGTCGATCGGCGCAAGTAAAGTTGATAGATTGGCAAGACAGAGTTCAGAACAGTGGCTGGAGTGACGAGTGTAAGTTTGTGAGTAGATACAGAAAAAGCAAGCAGAGGTCTTGCAGTGGACTTTATATGCCTTCCACAGCATTGGTGGTATGGTTGGTCACCTGATCTAAATCACCTGATAATGTGAGACCAGCCAATCAAACCAAGTGTATTAATCATATTGTACGGTGCACGCCGTTTCAAGCTTCCCATATTGCCACGCGATGATTCATGGGATATGGAAAGCATTCTATTTGCTATTTGGCAATCTAGAATTTGCAATGCAGGGTCTGTGGGTCGATAATATTGTAGATCATAGATTGTGAGTGCATCAGCGAGCGATATGCCTAGATTAGGTAGTAGTGAATGGAACATCACCCAAAATGCACACCAATTAGTCATACAACAGCATGACAATGTGTTTCTAAAGTGTTGGATTGTCACTAGGCGTGAATGCAGATATTGACTGATGCTCCTCTTCTCCTACCACGAGTTTAAGAGGCACCAGGCACGACTTTGAGAATTCCTCAACACCCAGATATTCTATCCAAACTTTCAAACGTCCTTACACAACCGAGCACCGCCTAGATACTCATGGTGTTATAACGATATTCGAACTAATGCACTCCGTAATTCATCCCGTCATTATATGCTCAGACTCTGATCTAGGCTGTGTGTGGTGTTACACCAGGAGTTTGCTAAGCTCTTCTCGCAAAGAATCCACATCGCTCTTTAATGATATATCCATAGCGTTGACCTAAATTTCAATTAGTCGGTGCACAAGGGCAACAACTGAAAGATGCTTACCCCATTTGTTGCGAGGCCATGCAAAAGCACAAGTGTATTCTGGTGGTCCCTTCCCAAGCTCGATCCCACTTGCTGTCCTTCCTCGTTCGGAGAAGTAGCAAACTCTTTGATGGCCTCTAGTAGGGCATCGTCTGATTTCAGTTCTTCGACTACGGCTACGGCGCCTTCGTGCGACTGTGCCATTAGTCCAAGCCCGAGTAGTCCTTCTGATCTCGCCTCGGCGAAGAAGCGTTGGCGAACAAGTCTAGCAACAGGTCGTGCCACTAGGGGCGTCTTGAACATGTGGCGAAGTACCGGCTCAATGTCCTGTTCTGCGTTCGCCTGGCCGAGATATCTTAGTATTGCGATGATTGTGCGGCCAATTTCAATCATGGCGTTCTTCATAGACGTGCTGGGAAGCGGCGTGGTGGAAACCAAGGCTTGTGTGGCTATATGGTATAGAATGGTTGGGTGTGGAGGAAGCTCAACGCCGGACAGTTGAGCGGGTGTTATATCGTCTGGCATGGCTTCGTAAACAACTTTCTCGATGTTCTGGAAATTGTTTGACACGAGTTTGCAGAGGATGGCAGCGGCCTCGCCTCGCACTGAAGGGTCTTTGTTCATGAGTAGGTGGCAGCACGTCTCGATGAGACCTGCTTCTCCAAGAACAATTCGATTCTCCTCTGGGAAAACGAGATGCCTCATGAATCCGGCTGCCGCGTAGAGGAGTGCGGGCTCTCTGCGCGAAGAAAGAATGCCAAGTAGAGTGAGGTGCAAACCCATATCTTCCACCATATCTATCGACACCTGGTCCGATGTGGCCAGATTTCCAAGTATGACACAGGCGCACACAGTCGCAGGAGATGTCGCTAGTGAGAGGAGCTTGGATCTTACTTTCTTGACCACAGGGCTCCGGATGCTGAAGTTCTTCACGAAGGCGTCGGATGCAGAGATCGAGGAGAGTGAATTCACCAACTGGAGCATCAAAAGGGTGCTCGTATCTTCGGAAGAGATTTTTGAGGAATCTGTCTGTACACTGAGTGACCGGAATACTCCTTGCACTTCTTCTGGTGTCAATCGAGCTTCGAAATCCAGCATCAAGTCGAGCAGTTTCTCCAGGATCTCTGCAGTTGCTACTGTCTGCTGAAATTCAGGGTCTTGTAGATAATGAACTAGAATTGCAACGTATTCATGGTAGTGGTCCTCGTCGTATTGGGAAGAGAGACGAAGAATACAGCCGAAGGTGTTGACTGATGTCGCATCTTTGAGTTGAACAGGTGTGAGCTTTTCGGTTGACCAGGCAAGCAGATCAGTAGCATAGTCGATAGCTTCCTCAGGTATGCGATCTTGCTCAAGGAGCTCTGCAATGATATTGTCAAGTCTCAATGAGGCGACCTGAGTTTGAGCAGGTTCTACATATCTTAGTAAACTATCAGCCTCCTGATGCAAAGTGAATCTTACCGAAATCGTTACACAGGTTGAGCATCACCGCAAATGCAGTGAATGTCAACTCTTCCTCTTTTAGGCAAGGAATGAGTGCTGCTGCATTTTTCATAACAGCTTCGCGATTTGTGTCTTAACTTTGTGTTAGACTCGCTGAAGAAATGGACAACAGTATTTACATACCATTGTCGGCAACGCAATTGCCAATGACTCTCAGATACTGCTTGCACAATCCAGTGGGAGTGGTTTTAAGATCAAGCTGCTGCACTACATAGGCAAGGATTCCGCTACCTTGAAAAGGCAGTTGCCATTCTTCTGTAGTGTGTTTGTTAGCTTTTGCCTATCTTCAAAATTGTTGAGAAGTCTGACTTTGCTGTCCCACCGCAGTTCCCAAAAGCTGGACGGCATTCTTAGCTATCTCTACTTCATCGTCGCTCACTAGCTTTGACAACCGGTCTGGAATCTCTGAAAGTTGTAGGCCTTGGTCAGCGGGGCCTCGGCTTAGATACGATTCGAGCTCGCTTAAAAACTCCTCAGAGTCGCTGCTGAATTGAGGCATTTTGAAGATGGGATCAAGAACATAAAACGTAAAGCTTGGAAGAAAGCTTGGGGCGTCAAGTATTCATCTC
Organism: Melanomma pulvis-pyrius CBS 109.77; assembly: GCA_010093585.1. Lineage (NCBI taxonomy): Eukaryota > Fungi > Ascomycota > Dothideomycetes > Pleosporales > Melanommataceae > Melanomma > Melanomma pulvis-pyrius. The sequence goes on along the minus strand of MU001762.1, from coordinate 127,292 downwards.
GAAAAGACTTCTGGGAAAGCACGAGGAGCTGACAGTGGGTGGCCTAGACTATTCGGAGCTCGTGTGGGAGTAGGTTGGCGCCTACGGGTAATACTAGTGCTGCAAGGCGATGGAATCCGAAGTTACGAGCTAGATGTCGCACATGCAGATACTTCGTTTTCCGGGAATCCACCAACAACCAGTGAAGATGTGGGTTGCATGATAGCGAAGAACGAGATGGCAGTTGCCGGACGGCCCGCAAGTAAAAGCTTAGCCACCCGCTTGGAGCTTGGTGTTAATCACGTGCTCCACCAGCGGTCAGGGGCGGCAGAATGTCGATTTCTGAGATCTGTCACGTCGCGACGAAGCTCCAAAACATCGAAACACACGCTCGCTCAATAAACTAGGTCTCACGCAATTCAAGACACACGACAAACACCTCTCTGCCAACATGACTCGTGCTCAGCAGACAACGTCAATCGCCCTGCTCCTCACCTCGGTAGGCCCCCCATGCAGCCGCATCAAGCATCGCTAACCGTCGGCAGGTGTATCTCGCAGTGTTCTTTGAGGTCGTCTCCTTCCCCGAAACAATTCAGAAGGAAATCGTGCCTGTGGTCAGTATAGCAGGATAAAGTCGAGGCTGGCCAGCAGCTGAAATGTTTCTAGATTCCATTCTGGGGCCTCGTGTCCTTTGGCGCGTACCTACTATTCAAGCTCGGTTGGGGCGTCTTCACCTTCAACGATGTCCCTGAAGCACACAAGGAGATAATGGCGGAGATACAGCTGGCGAGGAAGGAACTTAGCGCCAAAGGTGTTGATGTTGGGACGGATTGAGCATTCGGGGGCGTTCTGGGACTATGGAGGAGATACTGCGACATGAGGCGTATGAAGCATATGGAGATATTGCACGGACGGAATTTTGATATCAGATGGTGGTGTTGCTACTGCTTCTAATTCAAGCACATAACGCGGCGCTACGGGTATTCAAATGCTCTACTCTATGCCGCTGTAGCTCTTTCTTCTCTATGCTTCAACTTGAGCTTCTTTTCCGTCTTCATGAATTCCCTAATACCAACAGGAATGTCGTTGAACAAATCATCTTGTCCCGGTCCAGCGCTCCAATTTGTTTCGCTCCCTCCGCCGTCATCGTCCATGCTGACAGCAACATGTGTTGGCGTCCCTTGTTCTGCGACCATTGTCCCTGTGCCCTGCGCGCGCTCTCTCCGAGCTTGAAGTGCTGCCCGGGCCTCGGCGCTTTTCGCTGCCCATTCTTCCATGTCGTCTCGATACAGGTCCCACACGCAATTCACGCATCCGGACATGCAACAATTGTCTGGTTCGGTTGGACGCGGCGGTACCATAATTCCAGCAACCTCATGTGAGGCAGCATCAATCTCTGCCTTCCGCTCTGCTGGCCCTGCTATACGCGATCCAAACACAATTCGTGCTTTCTGCAGTGTTTCTTCCTTCTCTGTCTTTGGTAGAGACTCGGGTGGAGGTGGTGCGGGTGCGGTTCGAGTCAACGGCTGAGTCTTTCTTAAAGGCTTAGAGAGGAGTTCTGTGGATAGAGTCAGTGTTCCGGAAAATGTGCATACTTTGGGATGTTGAGTGCGAACCTGCATAAAACCCAGCGATCGGAGTGGCCTGGTCACCAGCGGCGGCGATGTGACCTTTGAGGCGCCGCTGTATTCGATCGCTGTTCTGTAGTCCTGGACGTGCCGACCTAGTAGCTAAGTAGCCTTTGCTCCATGACTGAAGGCATGATGTGCAGAGCCCGCGGCGCAAAGCCAGCGGCCGAGCGGAGTGTATGAGATGTTCCATGTTGCTGGAGGCACAGTGGGCATCCAGGTCCAATGATGCTCCTGGATTAAGATGTGTGCTTGGTCATGTCGACATCGAGAACGCGATGTCTGGCGAGGAGCGTGAAGGCGGATATCGTGGGAGGCAAGCTCATTGATAGAGGTGAATCTTGTAAGCCTGCCGATGAAGTCATTTTCCCTGCTCGGACCCTGTCGGCACAACTTGACACAACCGCCGATTGGCTGGCGCATTCAACACCACCTCACAACACGACGCGTCGGGCACTGCACCTATTCTTGTCGCAAGCCTCTGCTCCTCCCACCACATGTATTCCTAAGCTAAACAGGAACCCCACGCGATTTATTACTTCCAGCTTCTCCGCAAATATACTCACAAAGCTATCTCCCCGACATGGACGAGCCTGCTCGAAAACGACGCAGGACCACCCCGCCAGACGAACGCGGGCGGCAATCGAGTCCTCTGAAGAAGCCACCCCGTCGGCCCTCATTCGCATCACCCACAAAAGCCAGCCTGGCGCGATTCAATCCGAACCTGCTACCGTCTACCTCAAGTACCCCCAGGCCAGACAGTCGCGGACAGCTTCTCGCCCGAGGAAACCAGGCGCTCCAGTACATATACAGCGACACAGGAGATCAGCAAACGCTAGATGAAGAAGGCTTTGTGCCAAAGAGGGATGCGCAATTTCAGGTCTCTTCCGGGGCGGAACAACCTGACGTGTTCAAGCCGCAGAACAAGATACCAAGGTCCCCCGCGCAGTCACCAACAAGGGCACCTACTCGGCGTCCAAAAAGGGCAACCACTCCACCAGGCGATTTGGAAGAAACCGAGGCTGAATTGCCATCGACGCCATCTTTAAGAGCATTGGCGCAGCAGGATACCCCCCGGCGAGGAATACTATTCTCTTCGCCTATCAAACGACCTCTGCTGTTGAATGATCCAGTCAAACATTCACCTGTCAAGGCAATTGCTCAACTACTTCGAGGAGGCAAATCGGCGCGACCCGTTGATGTGCATATACAGGTTGCACAAACTCTGGATAAAACAGAGCGGCAAAAGCAGCCCCTTGATCCCGAATTAGAGAAGAGGAAGCAAGAAAAGGCTCGACTTCTGCAGGAACTAGAACATCTGCAAGACCAAGTCACACAATGTGCCAACGAGATACACAAATCTCAGACTCGGTCACGTACAGAAGCCCCCCAACGTTCGGAGCGAGATGCCCTCATGTAGGTTTCACACTATCGTTACATTGTATTATTTTTACTTTTGCTAATGTCCACACAGAGCTTTCATCAATCAAATCAGTGACTCGGACGTATCAACAAAAGAGGAACAAGCTCCGACACTTTCCAACCTGCTGTGTTCATTTCTCCCATTCACTGCCCATCTTGTTCCGCCTCCTAGTACCAAACCGGTACAACAAAAGCCCGTTTCCTCACACCAGCCCCTACAATTAGAAGACCCACTTCCATGCCTCAAGTTTTTCACTTCTCTGGACTTCCATTCGGAAGTCAGTTTTGATAGTGAAGAGAATCTCAACCTCTCGTCGTCCAAACTGCATCAAAAGCACACGATAAGCATCACCGATCCCCAGCGGCTTCTCACGGCGACCGTTTCTGCAGTTGTCAACAGTGCCACAACTGCTGTAATTCATCTCTCAATTCAACTTCCGGACTGGGCTGAGCGGGAGTTGGGAAAATTCACACACTTGAAAGCACAAGAAAACGATCTGAGCGTGGCCTGTTGGGCAATAGGTTCGTATTGGGAACTTACGAAGAAACGTGCAGAGTTCTGGCACAAGTGTGAAACAACATTCGCGCATCTGATCCCGGGGCGTACGAGTGAAGATACAGAGAATTCAAGGCCGCATCCAACCGGAAAGCAGTCTCAGATTTTCTCTCGGAAAGAATTACGTCGACATTTAGGTCGGGATGTCATAATTCTAGAGGACAAATACGTTTTGCTTAAAATTAGTTGGCGAGTGAGGTTCGATTGGACGGGTGAGGCGGAATCGGAAATCAGTATTAGCCCAGCACTTCCCCGAGTCTGTAAGTTGGGCGACAGCACTCAAGACAGTGAATTCGAGCTAATACAAACAGGGTCTGAGGCAGATGATAACAACAGCTTCAAAAAGATTCCGGAGACATTCAACGCCTTGTTAGAGAGAAAGAGTGTTTTCGAAGCGACGAAGATCATGGTAGCACTCCTCTTCGAATCATCTTAAACTCTGGGTCTCCGAGAAGGCTGAAATGCCTAGGCGCTTGTGGTGTGAAACGGTGTGATCTCTATATCTACGTTATTGCAAACATTTCTGTTGGATGTTGTTCGATTTGGTTTGTGTAGCGGGCGGGCTGTTTACGAGATACCCAATCATGACTATTGTTTGTTTGTTTCAGCTTTCTAGCGAATCGGATTCCGCAGCCGGAAAATGTAGCACTCCACGTGATACCGTGTCACCTTACCTAAGTATGTATATAGGCTAGCTTCCGCGCTTCAGCCTTTCCCTGCTCTCCAATTCTCTCATCACGAACAGCCATGCTCTCTAAAACGGTGAATGAATCCCGCCCCCGCCGCCCATCTCCCCCACCGAAAGGTGCCCGTGCCCGAGAGCCGCCATCGCCGAGCTTGATAGCGCGCTCGCTCCCGTCAACGGCCACGCTCAATGCGCTACCGATGCTCTCCCGAGCATCATCCAAGCTCAATATTGCGTCCGAGTCAATCCCCTCCGAGACTGAAGGAGAATGGATCGTCATCCCAGTCATGAATTCCGTTCACCCCATTGACGCCATCAAACGTGTTCTAGGCCTGGATGATAACCCAGAGGTCAAAGACGTTGTCTTGGATTATCCGTTCTTGGCAAACTACATCTACGCCCTCGAAGAGACCAAGGCCGGCAAGATATGGACGCTCCGTCTGCGTTCGGGATCGAGGATCGAGTCTGCGCGCTTCGAAATGGAGTGAGTTTACGCATGTCGATCTCGTTTAGCTCCACTTCCACTTTCTGGCTGCTGTGCTAACTTGATCCAGTCGGGCATATCGCATTCACAATCCCGGAGACGTAGAGAAGCTGCTTGAGTACTACTCGGACGTATACGAACTCAAGTGCGAGATCAAGAAGTGTGTCTTTGTTTGGGAAACTGTGGGAGAGACAGCGAGAGCGGAGGGATCGGAGGAACGCAGTGGGAGGATCATAGTAGCTTCGTGGCCGCTGAAGTCTCGTTAGAGGGTGCACCATCGAATGGTGCATACGTCAAGGTGAAGCGCAGGGGGGTTGGCGTACTAGGCTCGTAGCTGGTATTTCTTATATGGACATATCAGTTGCCGTTGCGAGTGGACTGTCGGTGTACGGCAAGGTGGTCGATTCTCTGGGAGCGTGGCCAAAATATGCGAGGTGTTTGGAGTTCTAGGTCGTCAAGGCATAGGAATTATTGGTCATGACGTGTAAGGGAAATATCTTTGAAGATTGAATGTTATCGGTAATGCCTTTAGTAACGCCACCAAACCAAAATCGAAAATTAGTCTCGTGCAGCACCAGGGAACATATACGGACAGTCAGCATGAATATCTCTCGCCCTCTTCTTCCCACTCTTTCATCGTCTAGTCATTCATTTGTAACGTTGCCTGAAGGACACTAGGTGTGATGGAGTGAAACCTCCATGTAGGAGATTCTCATAGCAACACGAGCCATTCATTTCCCCAATCACTCTCTCACCCTTGTGGTTGACTCAAATCACCCAATATCCCAACTCTCTTGGGCACCCCCGAAGGTATCGCCGCACCATGGAAGGAGAATGTATCGGAGGGGTGTTTTTACGCGGTACGGAGCTTCTTCTACGGTTCACTAGCAGATAGGAGGGTGCAGACGCGGGTCCTAGGACTAAGAGCCAAGCCGTGAGTACATAAGCCTCGAGTTTCACGCTTCGAGAAGGTGATGTGGGACGCACATTGTACTATAATATCGGCCGAAGAACCGGCAATTCGACTTGGGAAAGATGGGAAACGGGAAGGGAAGAGTAGGAAAGAAGTCAAGGGTGTGGTGTAGTACGTCCCCTCTGAGGCCGAGCAGTGCATGCAGGACGCGTACATGGATACGGGGAACCGGGCTGCTACTTCTGAACTAGAGATCCTAACTCGCGGACTGCAGAGGGCGAGGAAAGTTGAGGGGTAGACGTTTGTGTATGTCGCTCGAGTTGACTAAGCTCCTACTACTCCCACTCCGACACAATCCCCTTCGTTGCGTCTCCCGACTGTTTGCCCACGTCCGCGAGCATACCACGATATTCCTATCGCAGAGACGGAGGCCATGACCAAAAAGAAGGCTAAGGGAATAGCAGTCCGTCTTCCAACAAAATAGCTGGGCCTCACGTTCCAGGATCTCGACGGAGAAGTGGAAAGGCTTTGGTTGAGATTCGGGGACTGCAAAGGCTTCTGAAGGAGTTGCGAGAGAGCGAGAGCGAGGATGATAGAGAGAGTATTAAGGGGTATGGGGAGATGATGAGGCATATGAGAGCGGCTCCAGTGAATATTGAAGGGGAAGATAGATACGATGATGCGGATGCTGAGCAATGACAGTTCGCCACTTACGGTTTCAGCGCTGAAGGATAAGAAGGAACGTCCAGAGGTTACAAAACCAATGTAATACCACACGCATAAAAACTCAATGAAAATGAGATCACAATGCATACCATGATAGTCATACCTAGGTAGGCATGACGCATGGAAGAAATGAGGCACATCAAACATTGCAACCTCGAAATTTTCCCTGCGACGGAACAACTATTCCCTCACCTACAGAAAACTTTTCTCGTAGTAGATTGAATCTCCGTCGACATCAACCTCCGGATAAAGTATGACGCGGCCACGAAGTGTCGTTGAGAGAAGAGACGTACGTCGGACGTTTGCACGGCAACTAAACTCTGTATTCACGCGCTACTTCCGTACTCAGTTAGCCAGACCTGCTCAAGTTTCAATCCACGTGGTTTCCATCAACTCCCTCTTCTGTCTCAGCAACAACCTCACAACATGCATTATATAAACCTCGCCATTTCCCCTCATTTCGCGTCGCCATTTGGGGATTTAGGCGAGCGACTGCCGTGGTATACCGGGTCATTCTCCCTCGATATTGCAGCTGCCGGCATATGGTCAATTCGGAAGGCTTTCCTGGGGTCCCGGGCCAACCAGGCCCTGCCCATGTACCGCGTCGCCGGCTGCGATAGGGATCGCGCCAGATGTCGTATCTACGGATACGGTAAGATTGGCCGAACGGTTCATGGTGCGACTTGAGGTTACCTTGGAAAAGGACGCTGAAGAGGATGGGTGCTACCAACCAAGCCTCGCCATTTACAGGCACGATTGCGAGCGGTGAGAGCTCACGCGAGAAGAGCAACATTCCAGAGGCAGGAGAATAGATGTCTGAACTCACTTAGGCTTTTTGTATGAGGACCTGCAAAGATGCTACAATTGGTGGGTAATGAATGAATTTTTGATACAGCGATTTGAACAGGCCGGCTGAAACGCCAAACAAGACCTGTGTGCATATCGCGCGGATAATATATGCAGCCAGAGCTCCCAACCTATGACTTCTCCCAGCAAACCAGCGCCAACAGGCGAACTCTTGGATACCGTCAGTCTGGACCGATTGCGGGGCGAGCGCACAAGAATCGAACACTCTTGTTTTCATACAAATTCCGTCAGAGCCAGATTTGGTGGATGTTAAGAGACGCATCATTCTCCGAATCGAGATCTGAATGCATGCCACACACCACATCCGCCACGGTCCCTGACTCAGATCCTTGCGCCTGAGCTGATGGCTGATCGTCACGAATTAATCCTGCGAGCACAAACGCCATCCTCAGCTAGCGGCCGCACCCGCCTTCGTATGTAAACGCCAGGACCCCGGATGCAATTGTTGGGATACCCTTCACAATCCAAATTGCCCTCGCACACGCGTCGATCCGCAAGTGCGCACCTCGAACTCGACCTCGACCTTTTCGATGACCACTCAGAAGTGGCGGGAATCAACAAAATCGCCAGCGGTCGTTCACGCTTTCCAGCATGGCGGTTCACGGTAGACTGGCGGTCGTGGTAGCTTTCGTCCTTACTAGTATATCCACTGTCGTGGTAGCTTTGAGGTAAGAATCCGATGCTCCAGTCTGGACGCGTTTCGTCACTGACATCTCTCAGATTCTACAGTCGCTACTTTCTTGTTGGAAAGCTCGGCTCTCCAGACTGGGTAATGCTGGCTGCGTTGCTAGCGACATGGAGCTCTGCTGTCATTAACTTCTATGTTGTTCACTTTCTGAACTATAGCCATGTTCACGTAGGTCTACCATTCCGCGCTCTTCTCATCCCACTAACTCAAGGCCAAGGACAAGGACTCGTTCGCAGAGGTAGTCGTAGGCAACCTTCTATTCGTATGGATCTACAGAATCAACTACATCGCCAGTCTGTGTCTGATCAAAACCTCGATCCTTCTCTTCTACAACTACGTTGCGTCCTCACACAAGAGCTTCCACCGGATCGTTCGTGGGATGATAGCAATTGTTGTCGTGGCAAGCTTTGCTATGATGATCGCGGGCATCTTCTCTTGCAATCCTCCTTCGGACGCTTGGTCATTTGACGTTTTTTGGAACGGGTTCCTGGGGATACACGCAGACCAGTGTTACAATCCAACGCTCCTCTGGCTGTTCAACGCAGGCTTCAACTTGGTCACCGACACTTTTATATGGATACTACCTATACCGTTCCTCCTCAACCTCCAGAGCATGCCCGTGAGGCGCAGATTCGAGCTCATCGGCATCTTCTCAATCGGTATAATGGCCATCGTAGCCTCCTCAATACGGCTCTGGGTGATAGTCCTCTGGCTTTCGGATTGGCAAAAGCAAGGAGAAAATACCGCGAACCTAATGATATGGAGTCAGGTCGAGCAACACGCGGGCATAATCTCGGCATCGATACCGTTTCTCCGACCTCTACTTCGCAAAGCTTTCAGTGCCGCTCGAAGTGAACGACTCAGTCCTAGCCCAGCAGCGAAACTTATCGCCCCGGTTCCACAGCGTACGCCCATCATTCCATCGCCGTCACCTACATTTGGTTCGACGAACTCGCCGTTCAGACCGCCGCGTTCGCCACTTGTACCTATTTCGCCTGTCGCGCCTGAGATACCTATTGGAACTGCGCTCTGAGCGGCTGATACATCGTGTCGATTTTGACACGCAACTAGCAACTTGCGACACGCGAGTAACTCGAAAACAACAGCGGAGGACAATGCTGGCACATCCCCACCTGTACCAAGGCATGGCGGAGGCGCACCCTGACGGATACAGGAGCTTTGTTATAGCATTCTACATGGGTCCCGGGAAAACGGAAACATCATCCAGGACCCAGATTTCGTCGCCGAACCAACGGCCCCACATGCTCGCAAGATGCGACAAAAACACGCAGCACATCTATTCATGTTCGATCTGCGGTGATGTGGAGAGTTTGAGGAGAATAATGTATGGAAGTCGGTATGAAATGGCCCTGAAACGCGGCGTATGAAACACGCGCGGTGGCCCTAGATGAACCACCTAAGAAAAGGCTTGGGCGAACGTTTATTAGTGGAGTAACAAAAGAGGGAGAAAGCGGGCGCGAATATGCTCCTTGTGGCTCGAATAAGCATGAGAAGGAAGATAGATGGTGATAAGATCGCGATGCGCACGCTTATGGTTCGGAAGACGTCTACAAGCGCGAGATACAGGAACACAAAGCTTCCTTCCAGCGCAGATTCAGATTCAGATTTTGTAAGATACAGATGGATGGCTGTAAGTGGCCTAAAACATACCTCTGTTCACTTAGTTTGAACATTTCGAGGAACAAGCTTCCAACGCAACAGACTTTCACCTCCAGACTACACACACAGCGTCGCCGAGTCCATCCCATCCCCCTCTCATCTTTCGTTTTCAAGTCAAAGATCACGCTACTTTCCAACACCAGTATTCCAATTCCAATGTCCCAGATGCCTGTTCTGGCCCCAGAAAAATACGTACATCATACTATCCATGTCCATGTCAGCGCCGCGCACCGCACGTCACTGTCCGTTTCCGTCTTACACACATAATTACTCCAACAAGATACGCACTGACCACGCAGCCACGCCTTCCGCATTCACGATCCAACAGTGCTATTCTAGCACTTGGCACTTGATAAGATCTCCAGGTACTCCGTGTGATTAATATTATCAAAGTTTTAATTGGAGAAATGTCTACGTGTGGCGTACACACGAAGGCATCGTGAGTATTCATTCAAAGGCTCGTATGCAACTACATCCACACCTCCTACATATTCCCCCCCTTCGCCAGGTGCTGTCTCTCCAGCATGCGCCACACGCTACTCGACAATACAAAACCACATATACGCCCCCTCCCCCCGCCCACACCATCCTCAGCCTCAAATCTTCTGCGTCCGCATCCTCTTCCAAATGTATGTCTTGCAAAGACGCGCGTACGTGTATATGTACTAGGGTGACTCCAACCACGTCGCCGAACACCAGAAGCACTTCGCCGAGCACATTTCAGCTGCAGGTCGGCGAGCAGCTACAGGACGAGGATATGCATCCTCCCCAACTCTATTCTAAATCCCCGGAATCCTTCGCGTAAGCGGCGGGATGCGGTGGTTGCGGAGGTCCGACGGCCATTCTTACTGGGCCGTTGTTCGATCGGCGTTGCGTTATCTGTCGTGAAGGTACCTACACGGGCGATCGTGTTGGGTGTACCTGTAGGATGTTGCTACAATGCTTAGATTGGCTTTGTATGCCTGTATGTACACTGTACAAAGTAATCCGACCGTGGCCGCCTTTATGTTGTCTTGAGTCGCGTCTCTACTTCTTATTTTGGCGTGCGTGCGTGCGTGCGTAGATTGAAACGTTGTTGCCACCAACTACCTAGCAATTCTTTAGAGGTAACTCTTTGAGTTCTTTTAGCTTTAGTTACGCGTACCTAATTTCCTCTCTGGACAGACAGCACCCCAGGCTTATGCAAGCAAAAGAGATGCACAGATATAGTAGCCAAGCAGATAAATAACGCCCGCGTCTTCTTGTTCTAGCTATATGGATCGATCTTTCCTCTACCCTTCCGTAGCCTACATCTACTGGCAGGGTAACGCGGGAGATCATCAATCCGAATCTAGGCACTAGGCATGTCCATTAATTATTGCTGCGTTTTATCGTTGCTGTTGTTAGGGAGGGAGGCAATGATATATAGGGAGTATGTGGTTTATATTATCCGAAGGGGGAGTTATCGAGCGGGGAGGGGCGGTGGGCCATGATTCTCCTCTGCTACCTTCACCCTTCACTAGGACGACGCGAGCGAGCACAAGGATTTCAGTAACACGAACCAAGCTAACAAAACGTTGGTCTTCTCTTGCCTCCCATCCTATCGCTTGCAACGCCAGACCTAGACCAAGACCCAAACCTAAAATCTATGTCTACTTTTATATTGAATCCGTACGATGGGTTGTACAAACATGGATAGCGGAAACAAAGTAAAGCTTATCCACACGAAACCATGCTTCTTGTTGTCCGTAGTATAGTGAGACTTTGCTCATGCAGACTCAGTGCACCACGAAACCTGCACGCCGAGAGCATTCAGACTACGCTTCACGCGTGCCACATTGATTTCGTCCGTTTCACCCAGTGTGGAGTCGTCCTGGGTTTTGTTTGTCAATGAGTGTGGCTATGGGAGGGAAGGAAGGATGAAATGTGGAGTAGTCTGGTTTGAAAGAACGATATAGAGGGTGGAAGGTAGTGTCTAATGACAAAGGGGGGCATATAGAAGTGCATGGGAGGAACGTGAGAAGAATAGTCCAACAAATGTAGTTCGAGAAATTGATGGAAAGAGGTCAGAGAAAAGCTTACATCAAGGTCCGTATCGCCCTCACTCCCTTCATCGCCCTCATCTTTGTCTTCGACCCCTTCATGCTCTTCATTTACATCATCATCCTCATCTTCAGTTCCCCCAACAATACCCCCCACCACCTCACTCCAAGCCCCCCTCATAAGTACCACCCTCTCCAGCCCCTTCAAGCCCCCCGCCTCGCGACTCTCCATGATCAAATACAGAACATCAAATGCCATTTCCAAACCCTCACACCGCATCCAAACGTCCCTCACCGTCTCCGACAACAGCGCATAAGTCTCCAAGACCTCAGGTTCCAGACCAGGCCAATCAAGCTCGAGCCTATGGATTGCCAAAGCGTGCTCAAGGAAGTCTTCAAACGCTTCAAGGGTTTCTGTGTTGGGCGCGTGCGAGAGGCGGATGGAGAGACTGTTCAGGGAGGTGTGGTCGCGCAGCGGGGTTAGGACTTCAGGGGTGAAGAACAGAGAGGTTGTAGTGGCCGGGTGCATGGTTTCGTTGAGAGAGAGAGAAGCGAGTTGTCTCATAGCGAGGAAAACAGGGGTGGTGAGAGACTGGCGCTTGGAAGTGAAGCTGCTGTGCATATGTGTTGTTGGGGTGAGCAGAGTATGCTGGCATACAAGTGATAAGTTGGTGAGGTGCGTGAGATTGGAGAGTATGGATGCCGTTTCAACGGGTGAAGATGAGGAGAAGCCATCGAAGGAGAGAGAACTCAATTCCTGGAGCGAAGAGAGAAAAGACAAGCTCTGATGGTGGAGATTGCCTTGTAATGATAGACTTGATAGATTCGGATAGAGCGAGCCCAGGGACTCTAGAACTTTGGCCAGAAATTCGCGGTAGAGAAACGATTGGCGTTCTGGCAAGGCTCGGATGGTAAATGTCTTGATATTCTGCAACCTTCTTAGAGCCTGATCTAGCCTGTCCAGTTCCAATTCATGGAGCTCCCAAGTGAGGAGCTTGGACGTTGAACTTGTCGAGGCAGTGCTGGCTATTGGACTCAAGAGGGGTCTCATATCGACATTCTGAAGCTCGAGCGTTATCTCGGTAACATGGTGGAGATGTGTTTCTGGTACTTGATCGAGCCAGTGATACAAGGCGATTTGGCCGCGGAAGAGTATAGGTCTTTGAAATAGGAACTTATTGCCTTCCGCATAGATTTCATGACATGACTGCAGGAGCTGAGGACCCTGAGAGGGATTAGACAATACCTCTTTGTAGATCAGCTCACGCAATTCAAGAGGAAGCGCTAGAATGGGTGGTGTCTGGTCGAGGTTGGCCATGCCAACATGAAGAGGAGTTAATTTGTGATAATGAGATGGAAGATTCCTCGTTTAATAGATTTGCGATGATGATGCTTTTGGGTTCGTGTGAGAGACAAATGTGCTTGGACGGCCAAAATGGAGGCCTTGGAGGTGGGTCTCCGACTCGCAATATGGGCTCTTTATTGAGGGGAGGTACTTGGCGTATGCCGAGTGTCTCAATTGATGCTGATGTATGAGGATCTCCGAAATAGCGGCGGGTAGAAATATGTAAAGCAGGAACGGGACTATTTCAGTTCGCTGTTCGCGCTCTGAGAGCTGTGAAAGAGCTCAGCGCCACGAAGTGATATCCAGAGCAACATCGTGGCTATTGAAGCCCAGTACATCACCCCATAGTGGCGTGCGCAAATTAACGAGCTAAAAGTCTGGCACGCGAGCCCTATGAAGGACAGTGGTCCGAACTCAAAAATTTGTTTTTCCTTCCAGAAGACAGCCCCCTAAGCGTTGGAAATTGAAGCCGCACTATGCCAGAGCGAGAACGATAACATACCGAACTGCTTGCGCTAAGATGAAATGAGAGAAGCTGCTACTGCGGGCTTATGTCATTGAAAAGGTGGCGTAGTGGGCCCGCGCGGTAAAATGACATACATAGTAGAGTAGAATAAATACAAATAACTCCTTTAGCCAATGAGAAAGGGCGGATGGAGAGACGGGTGGATGAAAAGTAATACAAGCCTTGAAAAAGCAAGTACAACAAACGCGAAATTCCCTACGTGGGGATGCAATGTGTCTCGAATAGGCAACGCAGTAATAATAGACATGCGACATGTGCTTGCTAGAACACCGAGCTCCGCCGAAGGATATAATCGGATTGGAAGCGTAAGCGAGGGTTGCCAATGGCTACATAACCCGGGCCTATCGGGCTGGCTATGGAAGCTTCCGTTGGGCATGCCGTTACGCAAAAGCCACGATCGATGCGTAGATGATCTGTCAACATGAGGAGCTGTAATCGTCTATGGGATATCGTACGATAGTCAGTCCACGATCAGTCGGGTTCAAGCCATGACGGTGATTGGGTCTCTGCATGCGTTAGATAAAGTTTTGCTTTTGGCATCCAGATTAATGAAGAGGGGTTGGGAGAGTGAGCGTTTGGCGGAGGTAAGCTTTCGTAGAACGAACGTTGGTCTTGTGGGTGACTAGGATTCGGCTTGATTATCGGTATTTGAAGCCTTGTGGTGGTTTTGTGGCAGGTCAGACACTTATATGGTACGTCGAAGGCTTCTGTCACCATCTGGACCCTTCTGAATACGAAGTGTAGAGCTGGCGAAAGCGGGTTGCTTCGGACCAAGAGTAGGCGCATCTGGGAATGCGTGAGATTGATTCTCCACACCCAGGATGTGGCTGAAAGATGGAAGCAGCACCGGGAGCTGAGGAACTACAAGGGGAAGCCCATCAATAGTGAGGAAATGAAGTGCGGCATGAATAGCGAGGACGTATTAAACGTGCACGGCGGCCCTCGTGGGGACGAGCGCCATGGCGGTATGTTCCTGAACGGTCTGTTGCAGTGGCTTGGGGACCCGGGTAGCCGTCGCATCGACGTGAGGGCCAAACGATGGGTTAGTATTGGGTGAGTAGATGCGATCGCGCAGTTCCGATGGTGCTGCTAGTGAACATCGGAGCGACATGTGCCCGCCTCGCTTCTAGAAGCTTGACTTCTTCCATCTTAGCTACATGTCAACATTCTAGACCTCTTTCCGCGTAACCCAACCGCCACACACCTCCAATAGCAATTCCATTTTGGTCCTCATCACCCATCCACGCAAGCGTCTTTTTTCGGCCGCCTTGCTTTTGGACCCACGAGCTGAAAGGTGGTGGAGGGTTCGGCGCTGGCTCGATGCAAACGGATGCACAGAGGTTCGAAGTGCCATGTGTCGAAGTGTGTGGCCTCGTACAAGCTTCCAAACGAGACCCTGGATCCTCCATCCACATCCTACGCCCCACTACGCTTGAAGCATAACCCACAAGCATCCAGAACCCGAGAAGGCGGCACACCATGGCTACCCGAACGTCCCGCGATCCACAAACTATTCTGGAGGGAGTGGCCCAGCTTCCAGAACTGCATGATGTCGTACATGGCGCTCTAGTCTGGTCAAGGCTGGTCGTGTACCTTGTGAGGGCCACGTGGGACTTCCCTTCAGACCACTGTTCAGCTTTTGGAATCACACTTGTAGAACTGCAAGCTGCCGTACATGGCGTTCGAATATGCCCCGAGACTCGTGGTGGCCACGTGCGAATCGTTCCAATCGGTTGGCTCGGTTGACAAGCTGCGGATGTTTCACGGAAAGCTGAATCGCCTTCGTCCCTGTCCTGCTCGTGTTGGGTGGTACAAGCTATGGAAGCGTCGGTCTGTACACGGGCGAAGTCGAGGCTGAACCTCTCTACAAGGCGAGTTCGATGGGCGGTTGATATCTGCACGATGCTTGAAAAGCTCTAGTTTGTTGACCCATGCCACCCCTCCTTCCCTATCAGTAATCTTCTCAAAATGTCTTTTGACGATATCTCTAAGAGCGGTGATTCGATGATAGACATCCAGTTCAGATTTCTCGCCATGCCGATCGACGCTTGCATGATATGCATGTACTTCAAACATTGGAATCCGACTTGGGCTTCTTCCAACATGTAATCTAATCCAACATGCAACCCGCCCCTCCACCGCACTTGCGTATCTGTGTGGCGTCGATGGCAACGCCGCCCAAGCAACTGTTACACAGAACCCACCCACGCATCCACCTCACTCGCAACGGACGGGCCAACCGGCACGCACCCCTCGTAAGAAAGCGACCACAGCATCCAGCTCGCACAGAGGGAGCCACGCGCCCTTTATGAGCGAACTTGGGGGGATATTCGAAATCGGCGAGCGGCAGATGTGGGTGGTGAATGTAGACGAGGGGGTGCCAGAGTGGTAGCAGGACCGCAGGTTGGGTTTTTGCAAACAGAAGATACATATAATATTGTGATTACTGATCCTTCCGCTCAATCTTACTCTAATGACCACAAGGAAATGGAAAGAAACCCCTATGAGAGTGAAGCATTAGAAGATACTTGTACATGCAGATGCTCCCGCTGACACCCTAAAACTCAGCTTTTGATACATATTCAAGCATCGTTGACACTGGCCCAATGACCCCCATCATGTTGACCGATGAGCACGGGGGTCGGTCTAGTAGAACTCAAGGGTTTAGAAATCTTCAAGTCACGTCGCCCGGCCTATCTACACCCGTAGTAGCTTGGCAGCGTACTGGACTATCAGCTCCTCGTTGGGAAATGACATTTCCTCCAACTTCTGCGCGTACGGGGTTGGGACCTCAGCACCCGTCACACGGGCAGGAGGCGCCTCCAGAAAGTCGAAAGCGTATTCGCAGGTGAGGGCCATGATTTCGGCGGCGACGCCGAAAGATGGGAAGCCAGACTCTACGCACAGCATGTGGCCCGTCTTCTTGACCGAGTTGACGATCGCTTCGACGTCCAAAGGTTTTATCGATCGGAGGTTGATGACTTCGGCTTCGACACCATATCGCTTCTTCAGCTCTTCCGCAGCGACAAGCGATTGGCCGACGCAGCGGGATAGAGTAACGATAGTGAGGTCCTTGCCGGGACGTTCGATCTTAGCTTTTCCGAACTGGACGGTGTCAGAAAATATGGGGTGATTTTGAATTCGTGGGGGTCATACAGGAATAACAAAATCATCCTTTTGTGCAGCTTCGCTCATTGGGAAGGAGAGACCATACAGCAACCTGTGCATGTGTTAGGGTGCGCTCAGGGAATAAAAGTCTGGACCCTTACTCGTTCTCCAAAACAACGACCGGGTTGGGATCCCGAATAGCAGCCTTCAAGAGACCTTTGGCATCTTCCGCGCTGTATGGAGCGACTACCTTCAAGCCGGGAATGCTACCATACCACGCTGTGTAATCCTGGGAGTGCTGGGCTCCAACACCCGAAGCGAAGCCATTCGGTCCACGGAAGGTGAT
This sequence comes from Melanomma pulvis-pyrius CBS 109.77, assembly GCA_010093585.1. Classification (NCBI taxonomy): domain Eukaryota; kingdom Fungi; phylum Ascomycota; class Dothideomycetes; order Pleosporales; family Melanommataceae; genus Melanomma; species Melanomma pulvis-pyrius. The sequence goes on along the minus strand of MU001762.1, from coordinate 110,318 downwards.
GTTGCAGGGCTGGATACCGCCAGACATGTAGTGGGTTTTCGCGGCGGAGTTGATGATCTGATCAATGGCCTGCATGGCGAAGTTGAAGGTCATGAATTCGCACTATTGTGAGGTCAGACGGCCATCCCTGCACTAAGCATCTAGATTTGCTTACAATAGGGTGGAGTCCGGCCAAAGCAGCACCGACAGTAAGACCAGCGAAGCCAGATTCGGTGATGGGGCTGTCAATGACCCTCTTCTCGCCGAAGCGGTCGAGCAGGCCCTTCGTAACCTTGTATCTGAGAGTCGCATTAGCTCTATGCTCGCAGTCGCAACGGATAGCAAAGTCGTGATATCTGTCACTGGCTTCCATGGCTTCTCCTGTGTGCACAGATTCCCTAGGGGAGTCTAATTGGTGTGGGTGCGGGCAACCTACGCTCCGTTGTACTGTGCAACCTCCTCTCCCAGCACGAAGACCTTGTCGTTCTGCTCCATCTCCTCAGCCATTGCCTCGTTGAGCGCATCTCGCACCGTCATCTCCTTGGTGCCCGACGCATATCCTCTACTCCTCGCAATTGACGGGAATGCAGCTGTTGCGCGAAACGCGGGTCGGAGAGCAGCAGTCGGCCGCGAAGCTGACAGCACGCGGGCTGCCGGTCGGAAGAGTCTGGAGGCCATTGCGATGGCGTATGGGAGGGTAGAGAGCGAGGAGTGCGAGGGGCCTTGGGCGGGTGATGGCCGGTGAGAGAGGCGGTGTTGTTGATGGGGGATGAGATTTCTTACGACTGCTGGATCCCCGGAGCCGATCCCCGACGAAATGTTGAGATGAATTTGGTAGGAGCTTGGACCGCTTGGCGCCTCCCCAACGGCAACGTATAGATAGATAGCAGGCAACATGGTTTTAGTTCTCTCGATTGATTTCTAGACGGGTTGAGTCCTTGCTCGTTATCCACTTTATTGTTCCATAGTTTTGAGGCAATCATCAGCTTCAGTCTTTGAATTGCTATATGGGCTTGGGTTTTTTGATAGCTATTTCCATGGACCTAGCATCGACCCTTCCCATGCGTGAGAATTTTTGTATTACTTCGTTGCCCTTCCAAATGCTCAATGCTCCTGCTCGCCGTGGATCTCGTGTCCATTACCCCGCCTTGTTGCTCGCAACACCCAGATATTACAATCATATAATGCACCTTCGCCGAGAATGTTGCGATGCTAGATTTGCCATAACATGCTAGGCAACCAAGATTGAACATAGGACTCATCAGAAAGCGGCAGAGGGAAAAACGCGGGATAGGCCATCCAGAAGCCTAAATGGGATGAAGTGAAGAAAAGCAAAAAGGAATCGCCCACTCTGAAACGTCTATGCAGTTGCTGGTTTCCGTCCAACCATGAGGTACATGGGCGTGAACAGCTTTTGTTGTCCACCGGCAACGAGACAGTCAGCTGCGAGTGCGAGACTGTCTGCCGTCTTTTGAGTGCCACCCGGCGCAATTCCAACCACCTCCAGGGCACCCACGAACTTGTGAATGATACCTCTGCCAATCTTTGTCATGCGGAGGATTGTTGGGATGTCACCAAGCGAAGAAATATACTTCAGCTGTCCAGAAAGTGGCCAGTACCATGGTGCGGCATCGCCTTCCCGGTCAGCCAAGTCCTCGTGGTGCTCCATTACGAAGCCAGCCGCCGCCATAGCCTTGAGAGCAACCTCGACCTTCTCCATGTTAGAGATGCCGTCACCAATTTCGATTCCAAGACGGATCTTCTTGTGCTCGGTATTGTTGTTGTCGTACGCGTCGGTCATGAGCCACTCGTAGACACCGAAGACACCGCCGGGCTTGAGGACACGGAAGATTTCACTGTAGATACCCTCGAGGGAGGGAGCGTGAACAGTCGCCTCGATGGCGTAGACAGCGTCGAAGGAGGCATCGGGGAAAGACATTTGCTACGAGGGATGTTAGTGGTTATGTAAATCCAATAAGGGGCAATTGCCTACCATGAAGTCTCCCTTTGTGTACTTGAGCTTGTGCGAAAGCCCCTCCTTCTCGGCATAACGTGTCGCGCGCTCGATCTGGTAGTCGTTGTTGTTGAGTCCAATGACATTGGCGCCCGAGAACTTGACGATCTCTCGCGCGGGTCCTCCGACACCGCATCCAACATCCAGCACGCGCATGCCATCCCGCAGACCCATCATGTGGGCAAGGTAGTGCTCGTGGCGGGCAATGGCCTGGCGGAACGACTCGCCATAAGCAAAGCGGCAGAAGTGGAAACTCTGGCCCCAGCCATACTCGTACAGATCGGTGGCGAGGTTGTAGTAGTGCCTGGTCAGCGTTGCGTATTCATCTCGTCGTTCCTGCAGAGTGTAAGCTAAGATGTAGACCATGCGAGGGGTGAAGACGTACCTTGCGAGTCTCCTCTGTCTCGTCCTCGGCGGATTTATTGTCCCAATGCTTGAAGTACTCGTCTACGGCAGCCTTCTGGGCAGCGCGGTCCTTTTGGAGCATAGAAGTCATGCCACCTCTCGCCTGGGCCGATTTGCCGTGCATGGCCTTGTTGAAGGCTGCATCCCGCTTGTGGTCCTGCTCTTCGAGCGCAATGGGAGACATATTGGACAGTGGTACTATGGCAATGAATGCAAGGAAGGAGGAGGTCTTGGAAGAGGCAATTGCGAGCGGGTCTTTAGCGGGAAAGAGCAGTCAATTGGGGAGTGCAAGAAAGAAAGGCAGCGGAGGCCCTGATAAATAGCGGTAGGAGATTTGTCTGCCAGGATAGGAGGCCAATCGTACAGAGACGCCCGTGATTGGCTCGCGCCCCGGCTTCTCCCATTGGCTACAATCTCGGGGCCAATGCCTCCGCCAGCCGACGAGCGCTACGACCTTGGCCTTGCCGTCACTTTCGCCTTCTTGTGATTTCACAGCGCTTTCACGGCGCTCTCAACACACCGCTGCGCTGCCGCCATACCCTCCCGGATCCGCTATTTCCCGGCCATCCGCGCATCGCATCTACCGCACACGACATACGACCCTGACGAGCGCCGCGCGTCGGTCCTGGAACTATGCCGCCACAGATCAAAACGGATCTGAACCGGTCTGGCTGGGAGACCACAGACTTCCCCTCGGTGTGCGAACGATGTCTGCCGGACAACCCCTACGTTCAGATGCTGAAGGAGGACTATGGAGCTGTACGTATTCTTGGATTTCTGTTCGTACCAGCACCAGCTAACCTTTGGCAGGAATGCAAGATCTGCACACGGCCGTTCACCATATTTCGATGGAAAGCCGATCGGACCGCCCGCCAGAAGCGCACGAACATCTGCCTAACATGCGCGCGCCTGAAGAACTGCTGCCAGTGCTGCATGCTGGATCTGTCTTTCGGTCTGCCCATCGTCGTCCGTGATGCCGCGCTGAAGATGGTGGCGCCAGGTCCCCAGAGCGGCATCAACCGCGAATACTACGCGCAAGAACACGAGAAGGAGATTGAAGAGGGAAGGGGTGCCATCGAAGCATACGACAAAACTGATGAGAAGGCGAGGGAGCTGTTGAGGCGCCTTGCGACAAGCGAGCCCTACTACAAGAAGCAGCGGAGGATAGAGGCCGAGGGTGGAGAGGAGGCGCAGAAGGCACTTCCAGCTCCTGGAGGTGGTGGGGGCAGCGCAGGCGGACATGCGCCCGGCCCGATCCGCACTAGAGACTCGAGAGGTGGCCGTGGGGGTGCCAGAGTTGGTCGGGGTGGACGTTTGCCCGGCGCACAATCAGCCCCCAATCCGCAAGACTGGCTCCCCCCAGCAGACCCCAATGTTGCATCTCTCTTCGTCACTGGGGTTGAGGACGATCTCCCCGAGCACGACATTCGCACCCACTTCGCACAGTACGGCTCACTCCGATCGGTGGTATGTTCGCACCGAGCACATTGCGCATACATAAACTATGTGAAGCGGGCAGATGCAGAGACGGCGGCCGAGGCACTACAAGGCAAGGTGCTCATCAAGGGATGTCCGATGAGGGTCACATGGGGGAGGCCGAAGCAGCTGGACAGCATGGACCAGAACCAGAGGATGATATATGCAAAGGAAGGAAGAGCAACCACCGGCTCTGCGAGGCGGGCTGCTGCCGCCCAAGCTGCCATTGAAGCGGCCCCGACAGACAGTCTGGACAGTCTGGCGGCGATTGCGCCACCCCCGGGCGCGGACGACGAAGTCAACTATGCCAGTTTGGCCGGGAACTGAGGGCTTTGTATAGACACGGTTAAGGCGTTCTGGTCTGCATGCATCAACGGGTATCACGGTTCATATTTGGGTCGGTTAAAAGTCAGGACGAGCAGCACTTGGTTCCAGCTCCTGCTAATGTATTGCCCTTTCCTTTCTTGATATCCTCATTGTCTCCACGCTCGGTATGCTCGTGTATCCGTAGCTCTGAATGAAGCAATTAGCACATGAATGAAATCGCGAGTGGTGCTGCATCACTCACTGTACTTCTGCTCGTCCTTGTCCAATGCCTGGCCTTGCACCAGGTTCTCCCTCAGGAACTTTGCCACGTCTTCCGCATGTGTGAGTTGTTTTGATAGCTCTTCGCTGCCCGAGGCTAGTCCACGGTTGTTCTCAAAGTTCCTACGGGCCTCGTGGCGGGCGGCAATGAGCGTGTTAAGGTCGCCTGTGAAGTGTGAGATGCGGGCGAGTTACTGGCTGCGGTGGCGAGGGCCTACCTTGAAACGCAATGCGCGCCGACCGCAAGACGTTTCTGTATGCTGCGAGCGCCATCTCTTGTGATGCCTCTGTTGGATAAATACTTCGCTGGTGGTGGTGCAATGCCGCAATGTCGACGGCGAGATGAAAGATATTCTGCCAACAGGGATGTCGCCCTTCCTGGCGCCGATCAGTCAGGTGCGAGAGCCTCAGAATTCGCTGACGTCGCAACCGCGACCATTTCGACACAACACTCGACCATGATTAAGTGGCTATAAGAAGGCAGCCTCAGCACCCACCACGGGCTGCATTTTCAACCTCACACGCTATGGTATCTCTGTGGCCGTGGAAGGTATGCCCTCTTCTCTCAGCTGCAGCCGTCCACAGCTAACCAGGCCGCAGTCGAGCGAGGACGCCGCGTCCTTCGAGAAAACGCTCTCTACCTTGACTGGAAAGATCGCAAGATCGACCGCGAGAAATGACCTCCTACGACAGCGATCGCGGCGCGTCCGCGTCATGTGGACGCTCTACGCTGGCTTTGCCTATATCTTGGCCGCCCTGCTCCTGATCTTCGTGACCGGCTGGCGGAGCTGGGGAGCGACGGAGATATCTGTCATCGCCGGCGGTCCTGTAATGTAAGCTACACTGCACCCTGGAAGCCATCTGGCCATGCTTGCTAACAAATGCTCTCTAGCATCTACCTCGTTCGCACGTCGCTGACCACGTACTACGACTACCGTATTTCAAACACGGAGCTCTACCTCAAGAGTCTCAACAAACAGCGAGACGAGACTATCGAGAGACTAAAGGTGGCCACCAAGTACCATTCTACGCAGCAGCTGTTGGAAAAATACAGCACTTCCCCTAAGCCTGCACAATCAGCCTCCCCCGGATCACGCAAGAAGTCCCAAGGTCCTCAGAAACCAGCTCAGGCATCAGGACCACGCACCAACATTGCGCCTCCCCCGACCGCGAATATCCAGCGACCATCCGGTCAGCAGCCATCCACTCCTCAGAGGCCATCATCTGCTGCAGCAACTCCGCAAGGTCCCTCTCCTGCACTAGCCCTGCCCTCTCCGGATTCCCCGGGAGCCGAGTTCGCCCCGAATGCTTTCGGTCCAGCTGATCTAACTAGACAGTACTCATCCTCTACCGCAGCCACCTTTGTCCAGTCCCACTGGTATGACAGGATCCTCGATGCGCTCCTCGGCGAAGATGAGACCCAGCCCAAGAACCGCCTCGCGTTGATCTGTGGTGAATGTAGACTAGTCAATGGACAAGCACCTCCAGGTACTCGCACGATCGAAGATGTAGGCCGATGGAGGTGTGGCGGTTGTAGTGCATGGAATGGCAAGGAGAATGTCAAGGAGGATGTGGTTGCGGATTTGGTACAAGGCTGGGAAGCCGAGCGGAAGGCCCGAGACAAGGAAGAAAGTCGTAGCACTGAAGGCGGAGTCGACTCCGACAATCGGGAGACTGAAGATGATGGCGCAGTTTTGGCGTGGACAGACTCCGGATCGGGTGTGGACATTGCGGAAGAGTCGGTCGAGGATGATGAACCCCCGGCGAAGTCGACGAGGAGCAAATCCAGAGGGAAGGGGAAGAAGTAGTGTGCGGTCATGGTTTTCGAATATGGCCTCGTCATCTCGCAGTGCATTTGCTGACATGCCTTGTACCAGCAGTTTCTTATTCATTAGCAATTCTCACCAGGATAGCCGACCCAATTCCATATAACCCACGAAAGTAGTAATATAGTATTCAAGACTACATCATGTTATTCACTGTTCTCCAGCGCAAGGACATCACTAATTGGTTCTTAGACTTTTTGCAAAGCTGAATTTGTGGTAATGAGTTCATTTTTCTCGTCGATCACAATCGAGGACACAGCCAAGTTTCAAGGAGGCAAATTCGCATACTTCTTTGTTGTGACTACGAGCTATTTCGTAGGTCCACGTTAAGTTTGCATACCGGAGGCTGACTGCCAATAGTTTTGATAGGGCCCAAGATGCCTGGTGTGAGTATTCAAATAAGGTAAGTAGATATCAACTCTTGCTAGTCCTAATCAACTGATTGTTCTATGAATATATACACTGCATGGCTACACAGTACGCTCATTGTTCCCCCTCGACACCCTGGGCCCAGTGCCTGACCCCGAGGACTGCGGACCCAGACACACACCGGGCTCGATCTCGACCAAACTCCCACTCTCAACAAGCCCGCGCTTATACTTCCGGGCCGGCCTCGCCTTCTCTGCGTCCTCGGTGCGCTTCTTCGCCGCATCCAGTTCCTGACGCCTCCCGGGAGTCGACTCTTGTCTACCCCCGTTGCCGCCGATGGACCACTAGGCTTTGTTAAGGCCGCTACTGGCGAGGGCATAGTAGTAGGAGGCGCTGCTTATGTCGCGGAGCGCCGTGATAGTGCTGTAGTAGGCGTTGTCCTAGGTTACGGGGAAGTGGTAGGTCGAGGTGGAGCGGATGCCGGAGCGGTCCTGGAAGTGTTAGGATTAGGTGTGGAGAGGGGGAAGGGAAAGGGTGACGTACCTGATGGTCGAGAAGTGGTTGCAGCAAACACGTGACGGAGTGAAGGCAACTTCGCGAGTCACTTCGAGTCTTCGTTTGTCAACAAACTTCTTAAAGACCCTCCGCACCACACCACCTCCCCACCTCCCCACCCACCACCTCGCCACCCACCTCACCATCACACTCTTCTTTCAAACTCTACTAACCACCCCTACCAGTTATCAACCAGAAGGTAGTTTCTGGTTCACAAGCAGCTCATTGACCTGCGTGAGTAACCCGCACACTCCACCTCCATTCTTCTCACCACAGCCAACATGCAAGACAACTTCGCCGTACCCAACCCCGCTCGCTCATCGGTCTTTCCAACGCGCGCCAGTGTAGTTGAGAGTAAGTCTCCTTAACCACTCACCCGATTTATAGACGTTTTACTGATCACACCCAGCGTGTTACGAGCGGATCAAACCTCACGAGGCGCTCTTCCGCAACCTCTTTGAGGAAGCCTTGTCTCCTGTGTGTGGGGCTCTGAGCGAGAAGACCAAGGATCGGCTCCAAGGTCATGTGCAGCATGGATTCCGGTACGTACACATATTTCATGTCATGCTCCAATGCCATCGCGAGACACCACTCAGATGGTGGCTTGAGGGCCTTGCACACTCCTTGAACAGTACCCGCGAGCTAAACTTATACGAACTTTACTGACTTTGTACTCGGTATTTAGGCAACTTGTGGAGTTCGTTCTTAATGGCCTCGAGGGAAACTCGTTGACGCCGTGGACGATTCTAGAGCATGCGGCGGCACAACAGACAGCAGGGGAGGCTAGAGTAGAACCCCGAGTGCAATTGGAGTCAGGAGCAAGACCAGGAAGAATTTGTAAGCCAGGACCACGAACATCCTCAAGACCTCAGACTCATCAAAGGCCGCAACCACGACTTTATGGAGCGCGGGTTGGCCCCGAGCCTCGGCCCCGAGCAGGCCATGATGGACGGGTCCCCTTCAGCGCTCGCGACCCAGATGCCCCCTTCGCCGACGGGCCTCCAACATCTCTGACAGACTCCTTCTATTTCCCATCCACGCATCCCAGGTACAAAGAATTCTACGGCAAGACCGACAAGTCTGCGGCTCCGGACTCGTATTCGGACCCAGACCCGAATTCAGGACGTTGGGAGCGATCTCGTGCGCCGTCGCCTAAGACTGGAGCCGGAAGTCGTACCGGAGCGGGCATGGAGTCATTTGATACCAAGGATACACCAAGTGAGCGTGAGCATGATGATTCTATCTCGCTCCCATATGGCCCGCGAAAGCGCGGTCGACCAGACAATGATGGTGGACCAGACAATAATGATGGATCAGACAATGATGATGACAACAAAGGCAACAAGCGCTATAGGTGGACTGGCAAGAGAGACAACAAGCGCCATAGGTGGACTGACAAGAAAGACAACAAGCGCCATGGGTGGAGTGATAGGGAAGGCATGTAGTGCCTCGTCAGTTTGCGTCAAGGTTACCAGTGTTGCTGTGGTCCCAGGCGACCATGCATCTCTTTTCGTGTAGTGTAGAGTGAATGTAATAATTTTGTCAAAAAAAGCTCATCTTGTATACATCGTATTCCATATGCCTGTGCTTGGATGTGAATAAAACATCTCTGACCACGGCAGCAGTGCCTTGCAGGACCATCATGGCCTTTTTGTCCGCTCCTTGGGATTGGGTATTTAATATAGTCAATGCATATTTTTGGATATAAAAGTTGATGTTCATTCCTCTTTCGGCTTCTTGTGTTGTTTTAACTTTGACCTTGCTTTGTTCTTCATCTTCGCACAATCTTCGCACAATCTTCTCGCAAACTTCTCGCAATCTTCGCACAATCTTCCCGCAATCTTCGCACAATCGTCACACAATCGTTACACAATCTACACGAAAGTGATTGTTCATTCGTACACTCACTTCTTGTTCTTTGTCACCAACATGGACAATCATGGCTACGTAATAATGGGGACAATTACACTGCACGACTTTCGCTTCAAGACAATTAGCATCGAGAAGTAGCAATTGTACAGAGCCTCGTCTAGCAATACATCAGAGCTTCAGTTATGGTAACAATCAGTAGAGGTGACGGTAGTTGCGATGGAACGAAAGGTCGGCCTATTTTGAGGATGATCGTGTCGCAACAAACCAACTTCAAAGGTAACCTTGGGGTAGAATTTCACAATGTAGTACGTGTAATTTCTAGAAGCAAAGGCACATGGAGTGAAAACTGCTCAACTTCAGAGACAAAAGGCGTGGAAAATCTTTTCACTTCGCTACTTCCTATTCACTGAGCAATACATCGGAGTTGATAATATATATGCACCTCTTCTTCTCTACCCTCTTTAAACCTTTGATTTCCACCACCACCCAACCTCAAACCATATCCCATACAACCACCCTCCACATTCTTTCCACTTATCCTCATTCGACTTCTCCAAGCCAAAATGAATACCCTTCAAGGATTATCCTCTGCTCTGGATGAGACCGTAGCACAAACACCTGAAGGTAGATCATCAGATTCCGCCATTATACTTCCCTCTCGCCTGCTAAAAACCGCGCAACCCAACTACCTGTACGTCAGTCCCTTAAATCGCCAGTGGGACGAATACGAAGAGGATGAAAAGGACGAGCTCGATTGCATGTCCGGTGGAGACCCACCGCAGACTCCCATAAAATCCTCTTCGTCTTCAATTCTTCGTAGCCCGGGCAAGACGCCCGCCAGTCTCTCCAAGACTCTCCGGGAAAGCCCACTCAAGGGTAGTGGTATAGTTAACAACTTGTGGGACCCAGACGAAGACGAGTTCCCCAACTGGCCTGGGAATGAAGAGTAAGTCAAGAACCTCTCCGTTTTGGCTCCCACTAATACCAATCAGACTCGACCAAGTTTTGGATACCTACCGAAGCAGGTACGGCACAGCCAAGCACACCAGACCGCGAGGCATACTCGAGACCGCTCCACCCACAGATGGTGCCACAACCGCCCGAGGCACTGAATCCACCAGCCTCGAACCTTGCCACTACACCAAAGAGGTGACCGAGGAAGAGCTCCTGGACATGGCCTCGGAACTGAAAGACAAATCCTGCGGCAACCCCCTCGGAACAGACCTCCACGACGAAGTCATGGAGCAGTTCTTCAGCAAGCGCTGCCCCGCCCTCCCAGCGAGCTTCCCAGCGCGCCACATGCACCTCCTCGAGTGGCAAGCCCTCCTCTCCTCCTCGGACCAAACCACCCAGCTCGCCTCTCCGCGCCTCTGCGACGCCGTCGCCACCATCCTCCACGAGACCCACCCCAGATGCCTATCCGACTTCCTCGACCCCAACGTCAAGGTCTTCGAATGGCGCCGCAACGTCCACCGCATCGTCATCCGGCGCGTCGGAAACGCCGTCTTGGTAAGCCCCATGAGAACAAACTACTTCGCATCTTTCACTAACGCCGCGCAGGTGGGGACGTACCGCGACCTGGGGTTTGTATACCTGTGGAGTTCGTACGTCCGGTCGACCATCGACTTCACGGGCAAGTGGCTGCAGGTGTATGCGGGCGTCACTAGGGGCGCGACCAAGGTCCTGCCGACGGGGCCGGCGTGGGACGAATTCGAGGAGGTCGATCCTCCAAGTGACATTCGGCCTACGGATCAGAAGTACGCTTTGTATGTTGGCCGCATGGTGTCTCGCCTCTTGGTCGAGGGGAGGGCCTGGCAGAATCTAGGGTATCCGTATACCGTCGAGTGGGAGGCGGATGGGAAGGTCTGGAATTCGAGAGAGCGGGACAGCCAAGGGCTGATGGACGGTGCGGATGGTGATGGAGATTAGATGGGCTTTGTGGGCGGTTGTGTGTGATCCCTGGGGACGTTTTGGGGCTTCGTAAGTTGAAGACTTAGGACTCCGTTAGGCGCTCTTGGGTCAATCTTTTTTATATGATGTTATTTTGTGCATTCTTCCGAGGTTAGAACATTTATGTCGATCTGATATGGGGTAGTGAACTGTTTGACTCCTGTGATATTATTGTTAGTGATGTAGAGGTAGCTAGCGGGCGAGTTTCAAATGTGCGCAAGATTATATAGATCAGAGACTAACACACAGTGGACATAACATCGATAAAAAGGGAATTCAGTATTAGGCACTGTATTATACTAGCTTGTATAACTCTTTATAGGCTACTGGTTGATCTAAAAGACAAATAAGGAATAGTGACGTAGATCCAGCCTTATGTGTATCAGAAGAAATTACTTTCGCGGCCGATGTGATTGCTGTCAAAGCCATCGTTCTGACATGCGGGTAGTATGTATTCCTGCTATGATCAATGGTTTTGGATACACCTCGAGATTCCTAGTAGAGATTCATGGAGCAAGCTGCCACGTAAATCTGTTACGTGGAAATAGTTACCCTAAGCGATCTATGCCAGGCTCTGCCGCTCAAATGACCATGACGAACATACGCTTAAGGAAACGAATGTGCTGACTAAAAAATGGTCGATAACCATCGTTGCCATTATGAAATGACGGAGACAAACTCTAGAGCCCGTGCAACGGTGGAGACGCTGGCGAGCCCCTCCATTTTCGTGGTTCATGGAGATCAAGGCAGACGAGAGTCTCAGTAGGAAGAAACTGCGGAACAAACGAGGCCGAATTTCCGAGACGCAGACAGTGACCGCGAAGGAGATGCCCAGCACCGATAAAAGATGCTCTCTGTTCCAACGCACATCGACTGAACTGCCGATACGCTACGGTGTAACCCCATGCTCGATAACTCTAGGTCCAAGACGCCTGGAACACTGCGGATGGGACAACATACGTGTGCTGCAGCGCATTAGCGAAGCCGAGCGCCACTCTCACGAGCCTAGAACTGGTGGAGTGCTGCTGTGCGACTTCTTGGTATTGGTGACGATATTGGGGAATCGATATTGTCGATACAATGGTGCAACTTCATCGAGACGTGGTAGGGGGTGTGAATAACGCCCCTTGCAACTACAGTATCGTAAGTTATCTTGACTATAACATGGATCCCCGGCATCTCGGGAGCTGGGAGTCCATTGATTGAATCGAACAGGCAGAAATTTGCGGGGCGCTCATGCCAAGGAGATTTTGTGAAACAATAGACATGAACTTGGATTCCGGTGCATCGGTCGACACAAAATATAACGTGAGTGACAGTTGAGTGTTAGCGCGACTGGTACACATATATCCTGATCATTACACCGATGATGTGGTTCGCTGGGGTTTCGGTGTCCTAAATCATCCTATCCTCTCCCCACTCTCGGGTGGTGTTTAGACATGGTGCCAAGTTCGTTCAAGCTTCGGAAACTTGCTCGTGGCAAGGCCAAAGCGGGGCAGGAAGAGCGGAGTTGGGCTCAAATGTTTGTAGAGCTGAACATCATAGCCACGACTGTTGTGGGACATCGCCAAAGGGATCAGGGTGGGGAGCGCCAAGTATCCTAAGTAGGAATCTAATGTAGGAATGGCACGCCTTGCGAGATCATACAGTATTCCGATTTGACAAGGGGTAATACGAATTGATGTGCACTACCTGTTAGCCAAGGTGCGAGGATGGAGTAAAACATCAGCATCCATTACTAAGACGGATCCCCGGGATAGTAAAAACTAAGTCGATGATACTTTTGACTGCCCAAGGAGTGTCAGCAAGCTCCGTGTTCTTTTAAGACAATCTAATGCTGCCATGCTTTGATATGCAGTGACTGAAAGCTTAAAGGACGGTTGGCTGATATCAGCCTGACATGTCGCTAGATGTTGCCCCGAAGACAGAGAGATATTACCTTGAATAGGCTGCCCAGACTGTAGCTGCTGGGGGGATGGATAGGTCGAACGGGGACTTACATAATGCAGACAGGAGATGCCAAGTTCCTGTTCACCCGCCCGTACGGAGCACACCTGCGAACTGCTCGAAAACAACTATCATGGAGCCCAACGAAGGTAGTCTGTAGAGTCGAACTATGAGTCAAACTTGAAAATAGGGAGTAACTCGATCTCGTAATGCTAAGCGTGTTTGTGAGACGTTGGGGGGGAGGTGGAGCATTGCTGGCTCCAGTGCAGTGCTGGGATCGCAAGAACCAGGATCGGCCGACAAGATAGATCAAAGCTGAAAGTGCGAGGGTGTCTCAACCGCAGGTTTGGAACTCCCACTGTCGTTCCGGGCCTTGGGAGTCACACCGGCGGCGGCAATCGCTGTGAAGCGCAGGAGGCGATAGGCTGTGGAAATGCTCCGCTCGACGGAGGGCTTGGCATGCAGCTTGTTTCAAGGTCAAGTCGGACCCTCAGGCCGCGAACCACGGACGCAGCGTCGGCATGAGGCTGCCGCGTGACGGTGAATGTGCCGGGCGAGGATGGGCGGTCGTGGGAGCGGGGTCAAAGAGGCGCGCGCCCAGCAAAGCCAAGCGGCGCCGAGAGAGCCAAGAGCGCCAAGAGAGGAGCAAAGAGGAGCGGAGCAATAGCGCGGAGGGGAGGGCCGACAGCTGCAGGTGGCGCTGAGGCTGTGCTGCTGATGCTCCAGGACGGCAGCGAAATGCCCCGAGCTCGCCATGGGTTTCACGAGCCGGCTGCGTGCTCGCCATCCGTGAGTCCAAGTCGTATGTTGCTGTCTTTTTAATTTCAAAGGTGACCTGTTCGCGGTGAGGCATGGATGATATCTGGTGGCTCGCAGCCGAGTGTGAGCCGACGTCGGGCAATGCAACGGCAATCCTGCTCGCTTTGGGACGACACATGCTGCATGGCTTGATATGCAGCGAGTTATCGGTAGGATCGAGTGGTGCACGTCGCGCTGGCTGGCTGGCCGCCTGCATGCTGCGTCCGTGATGCGATGTGACAGAACACCGCAAGCAAGATGTCTTACCGGCGCGCATGCACCGGGTGCCACAGGGAGACAAGCGCACCTCTCACAAAGTGGCCAGCAAAACGTGCCAATGTGGTCTGTCCATGGCCACGTCCGTGTGCCGTGGAACGGTGAGAGACACTGATTAGTGCCGTGCGCCGGGATTGTTTTGATTCCAGGACGGCTGGTGCTGGTGCGTGGGCGTGGGCGTGGGCTGGTGTTGGGCTGCAAGCTCGTCGCAAAGCCACTCCGGGGCTCTCGCCATCGCGAGGCCACATGTCGTGTGCGACGCAAAAGGAGTCGTGAATCGAGATGGTGGCCTGCCTTCATCTCGTGAGCGGCGGAGCGTCAAACAAGCATGACTTCATTTCGAGGAGATCTGGCTGGTCCCACGCTCCGGCTATTCCCAGCTCGTTATTGATCAGCAGGATTCAACCGCCTCATCTACCGGGAATCTCGCGTTGCTTCTGTTCGCTACCGAGGCTGATTCCAGGCCGTTATGTCCATAGTACTCATGTCTGTCGTGATGGAAGGCCACGCGGTGTTTACTGTTACGCTCCTGACTCACCCGGGCCTATTCCCTCCTACTCTTGCTCCTCGTCCTCCTTTCTCCAACGCCCTCGACGCCAGCACATACACGCGTAGGGCCAACCCTGCTGGGGTGCCGGGTAGAAACTGACGGACCGTCTTGGTGGCTCTTGGGCGCGTCTCCCCCTCAGCCCAGGCCGCCCTCTTGCACGCCTACGCCTTGACTCTTCCTTGACTCTCGGGTGTGGTGGACGATCCCCGTCGCGGTCTATACCCACCTCTTTCGGCAGAATTGCGACCCCGGCTCCAACACCTCGGGGCCTTCGAGAAGCGTCAGCGCGCCGCCGTGTTTGCTGCTTTAGGGGATGCTCAGGATTTGTTTGATTGTTGCACAGGGGGCGCCGCAAAAAGCAGGTCATTGCTGATACCAGGCGTCGTAGGCCAATCGCACGCCCACGCCGGGCGGTGGCCGGCCAAGGCCACCTATGCAATGGCGATGCTAATCGTGTTCCTAATCGTGATGCGTGAATGGGGTTACAGCTCGACGGCGGTGCGGTGAGGGCGGCAGGAGGGCGACAGGAGGGCGACAGGACCGTGGCTGCACGGAATCCCAGCGCGCTGGCTACGGATCTGCTCAGGGGCCGTGACCAACTTCCTCCAGGCGTCGCTAGCTCCAGTTTCCGCGTGCCCTCGTCCCGCCGCCGCGACGGATGGGTGAATGCCATGCCGCTTTGGGGTCCCTCCAGCGGCCTCCTGGGCCACGGCCGACGACGACGACAGCAGCTCCTTTATCTCCACCCACACTAACTGCCCGACCCATGCGGCGCCTAGCCATCCTCCGCTGCCCAGCAACACGGACACGTTGATAAATAGAATGCCCTGCCGCGCCCCAGCATGGCCTGTGAAGGACTGCTTCATCCTACGCCCTACGACTCTTGTCAGGCTGACCTCACTATTACTCACAGCAGCCCCTATTCTCTCGTCCCAGTCTGTTGTTTGCAGGCCGTTGTTTGCATTCCTGTCCCGCCCGCTCCTCGTCATCGCTGTGCTGCCTTGGTAAGCCCGCCCAGGCTGCCCACCACCACTTGGTCCTTGGAAACCCGTCCATCTCTTCCTCGACTTCCGCACCATCCGTCTCTTGCTGTGCCGTTCCACACGTATCCGCTCTACCGCCCGCCGCTCCGCCGTTTCTGATTTCGCTCGCCGCGCACCTGGAAGGAACTCGCGAGTGATCCGGCCTATCAGCATCCAAGCTCTTGGCACACGACTCCGTTCACAGCCTCAAGCGGCGAATCGTACCACTTGCACGGCGCATATATAACAAGTCGCCTCCCACCCCACGAGCGCCATCTACATCCGATCTCCATTTATCGAGCCACATTGCCTCTTGCCACCCTCACCCTGACTCGAAAGAACGACATTGTGGCAGACATCCAATATCTCGCCCACCTCCAACCAACCCAAGCACATGACAGCGCCTCCACATTCACACTAGTCTGCCCTGCCATCACCAAACCTTTCACGACGTCTTCGCTAGCTCTGAATAGCCTGCCCGAAGGCAGGATTGCCCCTACGCGGACATATCTCGACATTACGTGAACATCCACACCCACAATCGCCATGTGTGTCGCCGAACTCAACGTATCTCTCTTGCCCTGCCGCCACCGGTGGTACCACCTCGTCCGCACCTGCACTCCCTCCTCCAACTTGGCCAACTGTGGATCCAAGCTTGGCATATCAGGCTGGGAGATCAAGTGCGACTTCTGCCCCTACTGCGCAGGATGGAACCTCTCCACGTCTGAATATCGCCTTGTTGGAAATGACCGGGCTCCCGCTGTTGGCGGACTCTCCCGCGTGCCATCTCTGACTCTAACAACCACTCGCCGCGAGTCCCGACGAGGAAGTCTGTCTAGGTCGGACAGCAGCACGAGCATCACCATGATGGCACAGGAGAAGAACCGGGCGATGAATGCGAGGGTCGATGCCTACTTCAGAGTGGCACCTCCGGAGACGGCCCCCCTGCCTATGTCTTTGCTAGAGGTTGACGACGAAGACAACCGAAGTGCGCCGAGCCCCAGCGACACATCCAGCGACGGCCACGAGAGTCTCAGACAGTCATCCACCTCGTCTGCAACCGACAAGTCCGGTTTGATGAAGAAAATGCGCTTCAAATCCAAGAAGCTGTCACTCAGCCTCTTCAAGTGAGGGGTTACACTGGAGTTAGAATAATGTTCGCGCTCCAAGTTCAACTCCTCCTTTCCCATTGCATCAGACCGTCGACGGAAGCCAGCGGAACCCGCAGCACGACCCACCAGATCCCGTTTCGGGCCGATGCGGGCGCAACTATCGACCCTGCTCCTTGTACGGGATACACCAACAGTCATCTCCACTCATCGCCAGCATCTCCACTCTTCGCTTCACCACTTGTCCTTAACACCGATATTTTTTTTATTACAACTTCCATTATTTTCCACTCTCCAGATACCCATATAAGTATGCATGCAACAGATCGGCATATCATCAGAAGGTCGCAGGACGCGGGCCAGCGGGCTCACCCTGGCCTCGGCGTTTTTCGCAAAATAAAGACGGACAAACCAAATTTGAGAACAAGACGCAAGGGCGACCTTTCAGTTCTCATACTTTTTCCATTCCACAGTGCAGGGTTTAGCGGGATCTTTCGGGTGTTATTGGGACTCTCTCACACGGGCATGTATGGGCGTCGGGCGATGATATCGCAACAAAGGCTTTTGCTGCCAGCGAGCAACCAGACGCTTTTCGGTATGGTCAGGCAGGACAGGGCATATAGACACGGACATCATGTGTCTCTTTTTCTGCTCTTTCAAATCAGTATTACGTTTAGTTACCATCGCTACGATATCCAACCTGGGCGGCATTTCATCCATGCATCTGTCGTGCACTTTTATCAATCAATTAGAGTTTACAACCTCAGTGGTTCATTTACACGTCGCTATTCCTACTACACTTCCTGTCATGCTTGCCGTGCAACAAACACCACCTCCACTCTCGTCTTCATCACTACCGCACAACCGTCGCCCTCAGCAATCTATCGCTCAGGTACTAATCAAACAAGCGATTAAATTAATCCCAAAACCCACTCCACCACACCACGCTATTCCTTCCTCCCGCACGCACGCCCGCACGCACCCTGCACCCCGGACCCACCCGCCAACCAGAAATTTTCCGCCCTAGCGTCCTCCCACCACACACACACAAATTGAAAAATTCCCTCAGTTCTCTTTACAATTACCTTCCTCGGTTGTAAAGTGTGTGTGCGTGTATGTATATATGCCAATTAATGTTTGGAAAACTCTATAAATAAATTCAAAGCAATTTGTTTTCAAAGACGCTTTAGCTCAATTGGGAGAGCGCCAGACTGAAGTGAACTTTGGTTATTAATATCTGGAGGTACAGTGTTCGATCCACTGAAGCGTCAATTTTTGCGGTTTTTTTTTGGGCAGCTGGGTTGTAATCTTTTTATTAAGGTAGGGGGGAGAGGGACGAAAGAGGCTACTTACTGTGTGTATGTATTGTACCGATGCTCTGGCACAGCGGGATTGACGTTGCAATGTTGGGGAGATGTCGAGTGCTATGGCTTTATTGATGGATGGTGGTAGGTATGAAGATCACTGGGTTTGGGGGGCACGTGAGAACTATAGGTCCCCGGAAATAAGTCCACTCACTCGGGACGGGCCATGTACGGGAGTCTGTATGTGAGAACGCACTCACTGCCGAATGATGTGCATAACCGCAGATTGTTCCTCCCGCAATGCAAGAAAGGCGCCAAATTAGCGGTAGGAACCGTGTTGCAGGTGTTATGCATGTGGAGTTGAGCGGCATGAATGAGGTGGACATATGGAAGGACTGTCTTTGCCCAGCGAATCGTATGTCTGCCGGTTCTCTTACCTTCCTATGGGGGGTTGGACGAGCGGAGCTATCATGTAGGAGATGCTCGATTCGATCCCGGGCATATACACCTTCTATTTACGAGGTCCGATGTTCTACTGTTTTCGGTTTTTCTTGCATGCGAATGTTGTCTTTTGAAGCTACTTGCTTCCCTGAGGGATTAAAACCCCCTGTGCTAATATAACTATTGCAAATCCCTTTTATAGTGTATATCGATGCACGTCCTCAGATTCGGACTCGAAACCTCTAAAAGGCGAAGGTTTCGTATTAAGCCATCTCTATCTCGCTTTCACTCAGCATCTACCCCCCCAAGAAATCCCGCAACGACGCTACGATAGAACCACCGCAGATCTACACACACATCCTAAAATATTAAGATCTCTTCACTTCGTACATATATTTCTAACGTTTATGTATATGCTATATATATAATTACAAGGACGCGTGGCCTAGTGGTAAGGCATCTGCACCCCACGATCCATCCGCTAGCCCTGCACATGACCAGGCGAAAGTCTAGGGGGGCCCCCAAAATTCCCAAGACTCTATTAAGACTCCAAATCTAAAATTTGGGGCTAGCGGAAGGGTGATGCGGAAGATCCTTAGTTCGAGATTCTAAGCGTGTCCAATATATATTTTTGAGTGTTTAAGAAATTTTTAAGAAGTTAAGAGAGCGGACAAAGCGTACAAGTGCTTAGCGTTTGAGATAGGGGAGTGTTATTTTTTTAGCCGCTCTTGTTGTAGCGCACCTTGTAGTTTGCACTACCTGCGTTCTTGTTCTTTTGCTTGTTGTGAAGGAGTACATGGTATTTGAGCAATGTATTTGTTTACTTTACAAAGCCTTAAGATGTAGAATATCCTTTTGCGAGGCATAGAATTTACAATATTAAACGACATTCACCTTACTTTCATTCCAATCTAACTATTTTCTAAAATTGAGGAAGAGTGTTGTTGATAATGGTAGAGAATAAGTGGTTTAAGGGGAAGGAAGAGAAAGTGGAAGGGAGTTTGGATATCTTGATTATTAATTAACATATGCGCAACTAGTGCCAGTACAGAAGACCTCAAGTTCTAGCTAGATTTCCGTTCTTCTAAAGATGTCGAGTTTCTCTTAACTATATCTACAGCGCCAATCTACCATGGCTTACGTGCTGGAAAACTTTACAAGTTACTTGTCTAGCAAGAATTACGTGCGTATTCTACGGCTCACTCTTCTCAATTCGAGTACTAGTTGTTCTGCGACTCGACGAGCACACATATCGCGAGATGCCTATATTGGTGCCACGGCTTCTTTTATAAACGGCCGTTAGAAACATACCAAAGACCCTACAAACAAATACCGCGGAGAATAAGTGTAACAAATCAAATAGTTCCCCGAGTTGAAAGCTCATAGACGAGTAGCAGTAAGCAATCTCTAGTTGGACCTAAATCCCTCTCTGGATGTCCGTCTCAAGACATCATAGCAATTTCTCTACTGTTCAGTGTCATTGTGTATTCGAGGGATTTTAAGAGCACTGCGGATAATTTGCCCGGAGAAGCTAAGAAAGCATGCGTAACCTCCAACACCGCAGTCAGGATAGCATCTTCAAAGGCCAAAGCAAAGTTTATACCTCTCCTGCTTTACCTCACGCTCTGTACCACGGCTGACAGCCTTTGATCCCCAGTATTTAGATTCCCAGAAAGCAGCTACGCCAATACACTTATAATCCCGACCGGCTCTCTAAGAAGGAACAAATTAAGCTTGCTGTGACATACACGACTATGATAAACAACATCGACTTTAGGACTTATCTACGAACACCATAACCAAACGTAGTCGCCAGGGACATTTCTTTCTGCGAATACGACACAAGAAATAGTCAAGACGAGGTACAGAAGAATGAAAAGGAGGTTTGGAACGTGCCCGCTTCCGACAGACACCTACGCGCGAGCCAGCCTAAGATCTCCGAATTCACAGCGTATGCTCCCGCGCCAAAAGTCTTCTCTATCAACCTTGCTGCAGACTTCCCGTCTTCTCAGTCCAATACAACGTGTATCTCTACTCAAGTTCTAAACGATGCTAACTTATGCGCAGTCTTTTTCAGTCATCCTCCCGGAGAAATCGCTTATAATGATCGTTTCGAGGATACCGAGCGTTTCCTCTCCCTCTTTGCCACCAATCGTACAAACCCAAAAGCCTTTTCTCGGGTGAGAATTCTAATCAACATGGCACTACCAATCGCCTCATAGAGCTCCCCCCTCCATATCTTGTAACCGGGCTGCAGGGAATCTTGAAGTATAGAAGCACCTATATTCCTGTGATCCTCGAGGGCGCAGTTGGAGAAGTGGAGCCAGGATCTGAGGTTGGCGTATGTGGTTGAGAATGGTCGGCAGTGTCTGCGACTAAGACGGGAGGGGGATGAATGACGACGAAGAGCGAAACGCGCGGCGTTCGCAATACATGACAGCGTAGCTGCGGAGGAGCTAATGTTTATTGAGGAATTATCTGGCCATGTCTTCTAGAACACTGCATTTTCAGGTCTCATCATCGAGTCGTACGCGTAGATGTCTATCCATGCACATAAGCGGCTAGCTGGGTAGTTCCTAGCTATAGGCACATTGTTTTATTCAAGTGCGTTGTTACGTTTTGTATCAACTATGAGAAGTGGACGCCTTACCGCTAGGCCACGTGTGCGTAGGGTTGATTCACAAGACACATTGGTGAGGTTCTGTGTGACTGGCGAATAGTCCGCCAGAGGACCAGAGAATTAAAAAGGCGGGGATGTGAAGATGGTAGAAGGACACAAGAATTTGAGATGAAGAGTAGATGTGATGTCCATTGTGATTGCTCTCAATAGGCAGACGCTCTATGAGGAAGGAAACATGTAGAAAGAAAAAATGGAGGATCTGCTTCGATCCTCGGGGTATCATATGCATACACTCGGATTCTAGACTCGACGTCCTTCACACCCCTTCCTCCTTCACCTCAATGTCTCCACCCCCCTCCTTCCCCTCCTGCAGCTTCCTCTCCATCTCATCCCCCAACTCATTCAAAAACCTCGCCGCCTGCCCTTGCGCCCTCTTTTTCTGTATCTTCTTCTTCTTATCCCTGATGAACTCCTTCCTCTCCTCCAACTTCCTATTCCTCGCCGCCCTCGCCTTCTCCGTATCCTGCCTCTCCTGCTCCAGATTCGACATCTGCGCCCTGCGTTCCTCCTCATCCTTTGAGAACTGGAAGTATCCCGTGCCCCGTTGCCGCATTTCTTCGCGCCCGTCAAAGTGCACCTCCGGGGGCGGCGTGAGCTCTTTGTCGCGCTTTGCCGCGAGCTCGGCCATCTGCTGCGCAATGGTTTCGTCCGGGTTGAAGGCTTGCGTCTGCACCGTGTCGCCGTAGATGACGCTTGCCGGCATGCTCGGGCGCGCGGTGAATCTGTCCGGCTCGTCTGCGGCCTGTGTTAGTTGCTTGCGTTTTTCCCGTGCGGCTTCTGCTCTAGTCCCTTTGCGCGTGCGCCCGAACTCATCCATGTACTCGATCAGCTCCTCTTCGGACTGTTCCGATTCCGAGTCCGATTCCGATTCAGGCGCCTCTGCACCCCCTTCCTTCCCCTGCTTCTCTGCCCACTTGGCGTCGAAGTCCACGCCGTACTTGTCATCCAAATCCTCTATATCTCCGCGCTTCAGCGCGTGGTACAGCCGCGCCTTCTCTTCCATGCGTCGCTTCGTGCGCCGCCATGTCGCGTCATCCTCGGCCTTTTCCTCGACGGTGCGGCCGCGGTGTTTCTGCTGTGTGAAGGACGAGTCTTCGAGATCTTTGAGCGCGCGCTTCTTGACATTCTTATTGTGTGAGGAGAAGATGTCTTCTTTCTTTGATCTGGACCGGGAAGGTGCAGTCTTGTTGGGGCCGGAGGCGGATGCTTTGATGAGGTTGGAGAGCGCCGACGAGAAGGCCACGGAGCTGGAGCCGGATATTTCTTTTGCCGTCGTGCGGCCTTTCTTTAACGAACCGTAGAGATGCGCGTCTTTCGAAGCCATCATGCATGCGCTGGGGTGTGAGGAACTTGTACGCAGATGGTAGATGATTGGAGTCGGGGGTGGTCGCGGTGATGTCGGTGGTTGAGGTTCGCGCCGCCGCCGCGGTCGGAGCTTGGCAAATAGCGGGGCACGTGCGGGGTGAATGTTTTTCGCGACTTCGCAGCTACCCCACGACCAAACACCGAAAAGCAGCGGCGTGATCAGCATCGGCATCTGCGAAAGCGGCAGTACGGCGTCATTATCTTCAACTTTTACTTTTGCCAAAAGCACGCCAAAACCCCCCTGGAATTGACTTCATTCCCTTCAATTCAACCATCAAACAATCAATCAATCCACACCAACAACATCAAATTGTACACTCCACCATGCCTTCTCCACGCCAGGTTTTCATTGCAGTAATAGGTACCCCCTCTCCCTTCACCATACCTTCCAATTGATATCTAAATCTCTCTCTAGGCACCGGGGGCGTCGGTAAAGCCTTCCTCTCCCAGCTCTCCCAACTCGCCTCAACCCTCTCCCGCTCTCCCTCCAACCCAACCACCATCTCCCTAATCTGGGTCTCCACCTCCAAAAAGGCACTATATCACAACGACTACCAGCCCCTCAGCAACTGGGAAACCTCCCTCCCCACATCGTCTACGCCTCCACTCCCCCTGCCCGCTCTCGCCGAATACCTGGTCAAAGCCCCCGGCAAAGTCGTGCTCGTAGACAACACATCCAATCAAGCCGTGGCGGACTCATACCCTCTATTCCTAACCCAAGGCATCTCCATCGTGACGCCCAACAAAAAAGCCTTCTCGTCCACCTTCGCCCTGTGGACCTCCATCTTCTCCGCGGCCAGTAACGGCACCGGAAGCGGCGGCTACATCTTCCATGAATCGTCGGTGGGTGCAGGGCTCCCCGTCATCTCGACGCTGAAGGAGCTCGTCGAGACGGGTGATTCGGTCGTCAAGATCGAGGGCGTCTTTAGCGGCACCATGAGCTTCCTCTTCAACTCGTTCCAGCCCGTGTCGGGCGGCGGCGGCAAGTTCTCCGCCGAGGTCGCCGCCGCAAAGGCAAAGGGCTTCACGGAGCCCGACCCCCGCGACGACCTCAACGGCCTGGACGTCGCGCGCAAGCTCACCATCCTGGCGCGCCTGGCGGGGCTGCCTATCGAGTCCCCGACCTCGTTCCCCGTGCAATCGCTCATCCCCAAGGAGCTCGAGTCGTGCGCCTCAGGCGACGAGTTTCTAGCCCGGCTCCCGGAGTTCGATGCCCAGATGGACGAGCTGAAGGCGGCCGCCGAAAAGGAGGGCAAGGTCGTTCGGTTCGTAGGGAGCGTCGACGTGCCCAAGGGCGAGGTCAAGGTCGGCCTCGAGAAGTTCGATACGAGCCATCCGATTGCCGCGCTCAAGGGGAGCGACAACATCATCGCGTTCTACACCAAGAGGTATGGCGACAATCCGCTGATTATCCAGGGCGCGGGCGCGGGCGGCGACGTCACGGCTATGGGTGTCACGGGCGATTTGCTCAAGGTGTTGAGGCTGCTGCAGTAGGAAAGGGGGATCTATGGGGTTGTGACGGGATGTTGATTAATCAGAAGATAGCCTGGATTAGACAAAATGTACTGTTTCAAAGCGCGACCTCCTCAAATGTTGACTAATTGTTGTGCTGGTGAGTTGGCTCCAAATACAGGCCTGATTGCCGTCTCTGTATTCACCAAGACACCGCAAGCTCCGATTCTGCACACCACGGGAGTATGATTACATGGATGCCTATTAGCCATAAACCTAACCTAAGTTAACTGATTTTCCAAACACCCACCGCTATGCCGAACTCACAAACCAAAAGAAAACCCCCATATAAAACTCCGATTCCCTAAATTGATCTCCCTACCGAAAAAATACATGAGAAGAACATCTCCCCCCAAAATACAAACCATCAAACCCCCCATCACTTCCTGCCCTTGGAACTCTGATAGCTAATATCGACCTGAAAAAGACTGTCCCAAATACTCCCCTTCCGCTCTCTAGGCTGGGCTTTCTTGCTCGGGCTCTGCGCGGGACTCGCACTCCTGACCAGATCGCTCGAACTGCCGACTCTAGACTTGGTCGGGGAGGCATTAGGCGTCGCGGCCGCGGCTCTGAGGACTCCGCTGTTGCTGAGATGCGAAGCGCTGGGCAGCGACGCCTTTCGAGACGATTCGCCGTGTTGTGCGGCGTGCGTGAGCGGGAGGCGGAAGCCGGGAGACTGCGAGATGAGTTAGTGGAGGCCTTGTAGAGCGTAGGGAGCTTAGGCGGATGTACAAGCAAGCAACCTAAGGTCCCCAAAGAAGGTCTTTCCGAACCTCGTCCTGGCCCTCGAGTAGTCTCTCCACTGTACTCGCATCGCCGCTAGCTTCGCTCTCTCTCAGGTGGCTCGGCCCAGGTCCACCGGCAGGGCTTGCGCCTCGGGTCGCAGCCGTCGAGTTTGCGCCTGACTCGGCGTTTTCGCCCGTCGGGACGATCTCGTTGGAGTTGCGACTCACGACTGGGACGCTCTTGCGGCTCGTTCCGCTGCTTCGTCGGCTGTCGAGGCTTTTCCCGAGGGTCTTCGCGGGGTCGTTGGAGGCTTTTTTCTTGGTCATTTCCATTTGGCCCTGTCCGACTATGCGGGCGCTCGCTACAGTGCTCTTCCCTAGTCCGGGGGTACCGGGTGCTCCGGGTTTCTCTTCGGCGGCGTCCAATAGGTACCACCGCAGGCCATCAGAAAGCTCGAAGGGATTGTCATCCTCAAACGAGACAGCGCTGCTGGACTTTATGGAATGGCCATCCATAGAAGCTCTGCCTGCCGTACCATCTAGAGTCTTCGAGAGATCCACAATTCGTTCTTCGACTTTGGAGATCCGCGCAACGAGCCATTCTCTTCCATGAAGCTTGTGCGAATCTTGCTCGCGGAGGAAGTAGTGCGGCGCTCCAACATTGAATGCAGCCCAGGGACGGGTGGCTTGGTTCCTGGTGGGTAAGAATAGAGCAAGATCTCCATCCTTGAACGAACGGAATGCAATCTTCTCATGCGCATCAGCTTGAAATCGATGTGCCTTGTCTCTATACGCGCGTGCTTCCTTCTGCCATTTACGTGCCGTATGCTCCATATCCCGCATGCGTTTCGAAACAGCCTCGCTGAAGGTGTCGACGTTGAAACGATTGAGGGTATCTAAGAGTTCGTGATAGCGTTGATCCTCCTCTTCCGGCTTTGTAGACTCGGACCATTGAAGGAAGGAGAGATCAGCATAGTCTTCCAGATGACGTTTAAGTGGAGTTGGAGAAGGCGTGGTTACACTACGTGCAAGACCGTTGACATCGCCCATGATCGTGCTACCGCTAATCTTGGACATGCGCTGCAGAACCATAGCACCGTCCTCGTAGGTGATGATAAAACCAAGTGTCTCAAGAAGACGGAGAAGCCGATCGTGTTGCGAGTATAGGCGATGACTCAGGTCTTTCGCCCGGAGCGACTGCTGATGGGATCGTGATGAATCGACCTCCTCAAACTTCACAATCTTCTTTTGCAGATGGGTGAGCTCGACGTCGAGGCTATTCGCATGCGACTTGGATTCGGCAAGCTCGACCTGCAATCGGCCCACCTTGGACTCTTCCTCGGCCACTCGTTTTCTTAGGGCTTCGGAACCTGTCTCGCCTTCCGCAAATTTGCTTCTTAACTCGTGCAGGTGTCCGCGTTCCTCCTCTAGCTCCTCGGCGATGGATGCGGATTTGGCCCTCTCCATATCTAAATGCTCTCGTAATGACGACACTTCGGTTTCTTCTTTGCTTAGTTTCGCCTTCCATTCCAACTCTTGTTCCTCAGCCCTGGAGCGGGTAGTTTCGTTTTCTGACCTTGCCATAGCGACTGCTTGCTGCAGTTCTTCCCGATAGTTGAGAGATCGCAATGCGAGATCTTCAAGCTGAGTGACAAGTGCGAAGTGATCCTCCGGCAAGCTGGTCTCAGGAGATAAGCGATTGAAGGCTAGAGACAGCGATTCGTAATGCTGGGCCACATCCTCTTTACGCTTGACAAGCTCGGCTTGTAGTTCCGCAATCTTTTTGCTCGCCTGTTTCGCCTGCTCCGCGGAATCTTTTCGGGCTTTCTCGAGTTCATCTGCCAGCTCTTGAATCTTGGTGTCGACGCCGGTTCGTTCGTTGTCGCGACTCCCTAGAACACGGTCCAGCTCATCTTCAGCCTCCTCGATCCTGCCTTTGTAACTCCGGATCTCGTGTTCAAGCGATCGCCGCTCACCCGCGAATTCATTCTGCTGAGCTTTCATGTTCTGCATGATATTCTCCTTGGTGGAAATAGCTTCCTCAACTTGTCGTTTGAGCTCCATGTCCTCAGCCTGCTTCGCCTGTGCCTCTTTCTCCAAAGTTGCTCGTGATTCTTTTTCCGCTGCAAGCTCCTGCTCTAGTCGAACAATGCGACGCTTGTCATCCTGTCCTTGGTTCGTCGAGAATCGTCGAGAGGAAATCGAGGACCTTCGTGAAAATTCTTCCTGAGGACGTGGTGACGCTGTCTCAAGGGTAGGCGTCGATGGATCTGCGGGGCTATGCGGGCCGAATGAAGGCATTCCCCCGATTGAGAGTCTACTGACATGATTCTGACGATGAAGTAAATCTTCAAGGCGTCTAACCCGGCTCTTGGAGCCTTTCAACTCGTCTTCAAGCTTTGTGTTTGCTTCCTTTAAGACTCGTAGGTCGTCGTCGCCTCGTACAAGAAGTTGTGACCCTTTCCCAAAAGCCGGTTCGTGAACACTGCCCATTTTGAAGTTCTTCGCACGCTTGACTTGCTGTCTGGTCGGGCGATCTAGATCCTTGATTGCCTGAGTGAGGGCCTCGGTTTCTGAACCTTGCCCATCAAGTGTTTGCAGGACCTTCAGATATTCTTGCAGGTCTTCACGCGTAACAGCCGGCCAGCCGTTTCTCTCGGATTGCACATTCATCTCGAAACCAAGCATGTTGCCTTGTACAGCTTCGATATTAATGACATCCGCAATCGGCTTCAGCCATCTCTTTCGTCGACGCTCTTCCTCCTCCTGAAATCCTGCCATTTCTTCCGCTAATGACGATGTATCTCTCGTCATCTTCTCCATCCATTCACGTCTTCGAACCGCTTCAAGCAGCAGAGTGCCGTAGATGTATGGAAGTCTGCTGACCAAAGATAAGAGTTCAAATGCAGCCACACCCTCTTGTGGAATGTTAATGGATTCGAGTTCTGTGCCAAGTGTGGAGATTACAGACTCGATACCGGCAATGCTACGCATACTATCCACACCGTTTTGGATAGCCAGGTTTTTCTGATCCACGGACCTCCGCACAAGATCGCTCATTTCAGCGCTATATTCCTTGATAGCCGGCAGAAAATTCCGTGTATGCAATAGAGCCATTTTTGAAACTTGAGCCACAGACTTGGAATTCGCAGGTAGTCCCATAACGTGCTCGAAGTCCGACTCCACCTTCTTTGCGACCGCGTCTATTTCATTGTACAACCGCACAGGTTCTTCTGTATCATCGACGAGTGATCGGCTCTGACTCTGGCCAATAGCACCCAAGAGATCGTTGTAGTCCGCTGCAATCTTCTCGAGCTGGGTCCCCATGCTAGTCATGCGCTTCGCGAACGACTCCCTCACGCGCTTGCTCACAACCGTGGCCCCTCTAACATCGTCAACATCTAGGTAATCTTGAAGAGTAGTAGCTCGATTCGGAGAGGTCTTCCTGTTGCCCTGCGCCGAACGAACTTCCTTGGCCAAGAATTGTACAAACTCAGCCTTCGCGGGTATCGATCCCAGCTGTCCGAAGTCGGCGTCCAACCTCCGCAGGTTGTCGCCAGTCTCCTTCTCCACTCCGTCAAACCATTCTTTCGCGGCTTGATGTTTCTGCTCTAGACCGCGTATGTGGGAGTCATGGTTCCCCACAGCAATTTGTGTTCCTTTCTCGATCGTTGCCTGTTCTGCAAAGTACTTGGAAGCTACTCTGGACATGGACTGGGACTTCTCAAGGACGGTGAAGGCCCAGTCGCGGCGGGCCTGGAAGAGAGTCTGCCATGCGCGGAGGTCGGTATGGCTAGACAGCGTGTCGGGAGGATCATCGGGGGCAAACGACTCGGGGAGTGGAATCGTCTCGAGGACGGCGGATTGGGCGCCGTTCGAGAGCTCGCGGTTGTAGACGAATATCTCCTTCTACAAGACAAAGTCAGCTTCGAATAGAGGGTGAAGGCGCGCACCCCACCTCGGTCAACAGAGCCTGCAGCTTGACATGCTTCCCACGCGTTGTGAGCAGGATCTGGCATTCAGGCGGTATCTCTGTGGCTTCGGAAATCCAGTGCTTCAAAGCCTCGACCGAGTTGAAGCCGACGGGATCAGCGTCGAGACGCTGGCCCGTATGAGCCACAGCAATCTGCAGCGACATTTGGAGAACCCTCCAGCTGCACAGGTGCCTGTTGCGACAGGACTGCGAGTGATGGGAGAAGTAGTGGAGCGTGAGCGTAGGCAGGAGTTGCCGCCAAGATGACATGCAGGGATCGTGCCCACGGGCCACCCGGCATGCATTGGTGAAGGGAACACACGATCAAGTGCACCATGGCAACACTCGCTCTCTCATCCAGGAATTGGATTTTGCGTTGGCGCCATGGATGCCGGAAACGACACCGTCATGGCGGACGCGGCGGCGGCTCCGCAGAATCCAAAAGACTTTTCCGATCTTCTGCAGACAAATCACAGCGACGCGTTCGCGTTTTCCGACACGGAGAAACTCGCGCTCCAACTCTATGATCAACTTCGCGAGCTGGAGCTGCAGCGGAGCCTCCTCGAGGCGCAGGAGGCAGGCACGTACCGCCTTCACGCGGGACTTGCACTTGACAAACTAACGTATCACAGCACACGTGCCAGATGTCTCGGCGCTATCAGACGATGTCTTACAAGCGCAGCTGATGGTGGCCCAGCGCGAGTCCATGGAAGCAAAGGCAAAGTATGAGCTGCGGAATAGGATTTCCTATAACGTGCTGGTCATGGATCCTGTGCTGAAAGCTGTGCACGGGGGCGAGCAGACGGATTATGCTGAAAAGTGAGCGCGTCAATCTGTTATGAGATCAAACTAAAAAAAATACAGGCGGATTCTGCCATTGATATCAGAAAACGATGTCGTTTCGATGCTTCATGGATCTTTGGCTGCAAAGCTGGCCTCCATGACACATGCTCTAAGCGACGCCGAACGTGGAAACATGGCCGCCAATGCGAGGAATAGCGACCTCTCCCGCACCCTTCTTGTTCTTGCAGAGGAAATGAAGGCCCAATCACCTGACGATATCGAAAATCCCCGACTTCGCGATCAAGTCAAGTTTGTGGAAAAGGAAGTGAAAGAGCTGCGGAGGAAGGCTAAGATCTTGAAGGGTCTTGTTTCTGGAACGATTGTTGGGAGTGGGATCAACTGGGCGGCTGATGAGGTCCTGTGCGAGCTCGTGATGGACGATGAGGAAGGTTGATGGACGGACAAGCAGACATAGGCTAGTCTTGGGCGGCTGCTATGATCAGTATGCCTGCGATCACATGTAGGAGAGGTTGAATGATTTGATGACGAAATGTTCAATCGATTTGATGAGCCTAGTTAAAAGAGCGTATTTCCATCGCACCAGGCGCTGAGTCTACCTTACTTTTCGCGCAAGTTCGATTGCTGGCGGTGCTGATATTCTGCCAGTGCCGTATCCGCTGAAACGCATAAGAGTCAAAAAGCGTCCTGATTGAGCGAGGTCAGACGTAAGCCTCTCCACGACTGCGATGTGGGCTCGAGCATACTGCGTACGTGGGCGCGCGTACACAGCTTTGAGAAACGATAGGAAGCTTGGACGTTTACCAGAAAAGATGGTAGCATTTGACGGGAGATACAGAAAAATGCATTCGGGATGTAATACTCGAGGACGGGGCGTGGTGGAACAAACTAACAGATGTTTCAAGCATGCTCCGTGTCGCGCTCCGCGCGATTAACAGCTTCCCTGGCGGGCCAGAGCTTGCAGAGACGGCAAAGATTGAAGGGGTTATATGCGATTCGCGAGTGCAGAAGCTCTTGCGCCATGACAGAGGTGAGCTGACTCCTGTTGATGGCGAAGCAATGACCCTTTCTCGTTACTAATCATCGAGTATGTATTTACGCGGCTGGAGACTCGGACGAGTTGGGGGGCCGCCACTATAGAGTGGCAGTTTGAAGCCGCGGTTGCCTACGACAATCACAATGAACGAGACCCAATGCTGATGCTATGGGCTGCGGACGCTGTTTCGGGTGCTGTTGATGAGAGGTTTGCGAATAGCGATGCGCTGGGCCCGGGGCGGCGCATCTGTTTCCTGTGCCTGTGCCTGCGCCCAAGACGGCTACGACGACCCGGCCTTGCCAACTTTCGCAGCAAAGCCGATGAGCTCATTATCAGTGTCTCGCGGCCCTGGACCGACGGCTTCGTTGATGGTGCATTCTTGCGCCCAAGGGTTTGCTAGTTAGTGTCTGCGCCCAACTGTCTTAATAACAAGACGGTGCTCAGTGACGTTTGCAGCGACCATTTGGCAGCGAGGAGGGCGCCCTCCCCCCCCCCATCGAAGAGCGCAAGCCGAGCGCAGGCCTGGCCCCGTGCGATGTGAGTGAGCGGGCTGGGACGCAAGATGCACGGTGGCGGCAGCAGTGCCGTCCTACTCCAGCTTGGGCGCTCCAGGCTCGGGGCTCAGGGCGTGCTGGGAGCAGCAGATTCAGCCTGCGCCCTGGTATAAGAGGAGATAACGTCGTCGACGCAGGCGGCAGACGGCAATTTCGAAGTGGGCGACGGGCGGGCCCAATCGTCTGCGTGCAATATAGCGGGCGACATGAAACCACTGTCCAGGAATGCGCCCGTGTTGATGTGGAGGAGGAGGGGAGGGGGTGCAGCGCGGTGGGCTCCTAGCACGCTCCACGCTCCTCGCTCCTCGTGCGGCAGCCCTCCCCAGCGTCGCGCTCGAGGCCAGAGGGGACGGCGCCGGCGAGCAGGAGGGCGTCGGGGGCCCTGGACAGCGCAGCGCAGTGGCCCAGGGCGGCACGGCGACTCTCGTTCCCTCGCTCGCTCTCGCAGACGCAGCGGGCGCGGACGTGGTGGAATGCGGCGGCCTCTTGCCCAGGTCGGCGGCTTTGTTTGGGGCGGGCGCGCACGTGACGCGCACATTGGGGCAGGCGCGGCTGGTGCCCGTCCTCCGGCGGTTTTGTAAGGGAGCTCGCATCGCCCGCTCCCCTCTCTCCTCTGCGCGCTGCCAGTTCCTCACACAACCCTCTCATACAAACTGCTCCCCATACAAACTTCACTGCCCACCACATTTGGTACGTTCTCGGCTCTTTACACTCGCTGCCCGCCGCCGCCAGCACCCCCCAACACCACTGCACTTTTTTTTTACGCGTAAATCCCTCGCATTCACGCGTCCGGTCGCCTTCTGCCTCTGATTTCTTCATCTTCAGAGTCGCATCGCGTCTTGCTTTCTTGTTGCTCGCCGTCGCCGTCGCGCTCCACCACGCCCACACTGACCGCCAAACAGACTGTCCTCGAAGACCACTTTTTTTCCGCCATAAACCCACCGTCCGTGAGTAGTGCACCCTTCCTGTCTCTCTTATTCGCGCTTCTCTGCGACGCATCGTGGTGTTTTGCGACCGAGTCACCTCGCGCGCAAAGCAAGCTGCTCCATCGCATTCGCATATCACCTGTCTACTCCCCGCGACTGCCAACTTCAACGGCAACAACCTCACCGTCGTCGATTGAGCTGCTAGCCCCAAATCACGCCTGCACCCTGTCTTATTCTTCTCTCACCTTCATTTTACCTGCAACACGCAATTAACATTTCGCCCCAGACCTACCATCATGCCTAAGGAGAAGACCACCAGAGGCAAGGGCAAGGCCGCCACCAAGGCCGAAGGCAAGAAGAAGAAGGGTAAGATGCTCCTACCGCCTCTCCGTGAATCCTGCCTTAACTTCTTCAGACCCCAATGCGCCCAAGCGTGGTCTGTCAGCATATATGTTTTTCGCCAACGACCAGCGTGACAAGGTCCGCGAGGACAACCCGGGAATCAAGTTCGGTAAGTTAGCCCGCAAACTCACATGCCTATCGCCGTTCTAACAGTCGCCAGGCGAGGTCGGCAAGCAGCTCGGTGAGAAGTGGAAGGCTCTCAACGAGAAGCAGCGCCAGCCTTACGAGGCGAAGGCTGCCGCCGACAAGAAACGGTACGAGGAGGAGAAGGCCGCATATGCCGTAAGTCTAATCCCCAAATCACCATGACCCGCCACTAACCCATGTAGACTGCTGCTGAGGAAGAGGAAGAGTCCGAGTAGCCGGAAGTTGCGTCCTCCTCACTTTGTCGTCTGTCGCACGGGTCTCCTCTGCGAGCTTCGTCCGTAATGGTCTTGTCTCCCGGTAGTCGGTCGTGGTGCAACGGGATCGGTTCTCTTTGTCATCGGCTTATTTCCATCTCTTTATTTTGTGGGTCTTATGAGGCTATCGGTCTGTGGTGATCTCCTTAGAACCGCATGGGGCTCGATGCGGCTACAGGTGGTTTTCATCGATGATGTTTTGCGTCTCTCTATACAACACGAGGAGGCGGGTACAACATGAAGCTCACGACCTATGTACACTAGATTACTGCGGTATGATTTGATCCTTGCACTGCTCACTCCCGACTTTCCAATTGACCTGCATGATGCTTTGTGATTTTCTTGCCAGTCTTGGTACATGACGCACCCAATGTAGTACAATACCGCCACTGCCTTCGTATTTTAAACCCCTGCCCCCAACCATCCGTACAAGACGTGTTTATATCTCCCCACAAAGTGACCATGCAGTCGCCAAAGTGCCTGCAAAGCAAGTAGACTAGAGTCCTCACATAGATCCACATCCCCCATCCCACCATTCCATAACCAACCCCGACGCACAATCCCCCAATCCATCCATCCGTCCATTCCATCCCATCCCATCCCATCCCATCCCATCCCATCCTCCGCCCAGCACACCGCCACGAGGAAAACGGGAAGCCGCATCCAGGCACGCAGCTTCCCGCCTGCCCTCCCGAGCGCCCCTTCCCCTCCCACTCCCACGCACCTCTCTCACTCTCACTCTCTCTGGCGTGTAAAAAGGGGGCACAGGTCGTATATCTATGCCGTTGTGCGTGGGTCTCTCATTCAGAAGCCAGCAGCACTCGTGGCCCAGTGGTTAGGGTACTGCCTTCCCAGTCGTCCGTCCGTTAGGCGGGCGGGATGTCAGGCAGGGGTCGCGGGTTCAATCCCCGCCGGGTGCAAGTTTCTCTCTCTTTTTGGTTCTCTTTTTTTTCTCTTTTTTTTTCTTTTTTTTTTTGGCTGGAGGATGGGATGGAGGGAGGGGGCTTGGGGTATGGGGTGTGTAGGAAGAGATAATGTTATATGGGTACGCTTTTGGCTTTATTTGCATCGGATATCATCTTTATTTCACCGTCTTCGAGTGCCATTTCTTATCACCTGAACGCCGTGCTTGCCTATGCCGCATTTCCCTTTCAAAAGCACAAACAATATGGACCCATATACACCCTAATCATTGCCTCCCCAATCCAGTTCCCTCGGTTCTTAGAAGGCGGCTCGCATGGTTAAAGCCCGCATACAATTGCGTCAAATCTTACAGCTTAGTAATTTCCCCTGCTGCAAACATTGTCTTACTCCCGCTGCAGCACCACCATCAGTCCCATGATCCCCAGCATCGCCTGCTTGAGCCATGGATACTCACTCAGTAGAATCGTCACGTATCCCACAAATGGGATAAACCCGACAACACTCCCGATGACATCTTCTTTCCGGTTTAGGAATGATTGGCCCGTGGCGTAGAGCTCGGTGTCGTCGGCGGCGTTATTGTCGCCCTTGGTGAGGAGGCGGAGGGGTGATTTGCTACAGCAAAAATTAGCAATCCACAGTCTTTCTAAACAGCACGGCCAAAGCCTCAACTATTCCTCCATCTGGCTCGCACCTTCCAATCC
Source organism: Melanomma pulvis-pyrius CBS 109.77 (assembly GCA_010093585.1). Taxonomy (NCBI): domain Eukaryota; kingdom Fungi; phylum Ascomycota; class Dothideomycetes; order Pleosporales; family Melanommataceae; genus Melanomma; species Melanomma pulvis-pyrius. Next base: position 75,840 of record MU001762.1, on the reverse strand, counting down.
CGCAACATACAAAGACGAAAGAATAGCTTACCCTCCGCCAAATCTCCGCACAACCCGATGCACAATCGGGATGTCCTTGCCCTTCACATTGTACACGACTATCTCCCCCACTTGTGTATCTAGCCCCCGGTTCCACAGGAACAGCAGATCGCCTCGCTGGAAGGCGGGCTCCATGGATCCGGAGAGGACGACGACGATGGGCGAGGGCGAGTCGGAGACTACGGAGAGCCCCTTCCAGAGCATGAAGGCGGTGGATAGGACGAGCGCGAAGTTGAGCAGCTGGGTGGCTAGCTGCCGGGGTTGCATGTTCCCGAGGCCCAGCATCGTGGTGTTCCGCGGGTGTAAAGTGCAGATTGCGGGTAGTGACCGTGGGAGATGTGGTTGTGAGAGGAAGTTATTCTGGGGCGATTGGCGGTGGGCTTGGATTTGCGCCTGGCGACTGAGGAGGCGCGTGTAAGAACTTGGGATGGAGCTGTGGGTTTGGGTGAGCTTGATGCCAGATTCGACATTTCGTTGATTGGCTAGTAAGAGCGCTAGTCGTGTATGGAATAGCGTCATTGACTCACACTTCATTGACGACGCAATTACCTTTGTCTTTTGTGCACCGACAACTTGCATATAGCGACAGTTAACTTCTACTACCGGCCTCTCGATCTTGATCAAACCAGGTACCCAAAGCCTTAAACTCAAAAATCGAACACGAATAACAACTCTTTCAAACAAACGGACGATCTACAACATCAATCTAACCAATCAAACGTCGAACCAATTTATCCCTCGCCATCAAAATGAAGACTGATAACTATCTCACTCTTTGCCTCGAGCAGGCTTCTAAGTCCCCTCTTCGCTACCGTCATGGATGCATCATTGTTCGCGGTGGCAAGGTCATCGGCCAAGGCTACAACGACTATCGCGCCGGGTTCAATGGCGGAGCTTTGAAGACAGGTCGTCTCCCAGCATCCTCCCAGGATGGATCTGCCATTGCGGCGCTGAAGAAGAAGCACAAGTTGAAGCGTGAGCCGAAGAATGAGCGAGAGTGCAAGTCAGATTCCCAGGAGGTGACGACGAAGACGTTCACGCCGTTCGAGAACATGAGTGGTATGGGCGGTGGCAAGCATGCGAACACTCCTCTCTCGATGCACTCGGAGATGATGGCGATCCACTCAGCTATCTCCGCTTCCAGTACTCTGGCCTCCATTGCCGTGTCTTCTCAAAAACCGTACTTCAAATTATCGGGTGATTCTAAAAGAAGAGCTCGACTACACCGCGAGGCAATCAAAGCCTACGTCGAAATCGTCTGCACTGCTACACTCGACCAGTCAGCCACAGAGCAACGCAATGCCCCGCAACAAGTTCAACAGTGGCGGTTTGAAGCCAATACATCTCAACCGGGCCAAATTGGATCTCGCGTTTCAACTCAGTCGGGAGGTCTGCGAGCAGGATGTAGTGTTGCCCAAGGAGAACAGTATAGAGAAACACCGTCGGAAGAACCAAGAAATTCATCATCACAACAGGACGTATCCGTACCATTCTGGACAACAACGCCGACAGTCTGCACATAAGTCGCCGGCGCATGAGACGATTACGGGGCCTTGTCATTCGAAAACAGGTTCAAGTCTATTCAATAATGAGCATAGACTCGATCTTGCCTCTAGCCCTCGAGGCACAGACCAGGCCTCCAAGCATTATAGCTCTAAGACGCACCATAGCAACGTGAGTTGCATGAACCCCCCCGATGAGTATTTACTAATAGAAATAGAAGAAAAGCACGAAATTGCAGCCATCTGTAGCCAAGACGCAGCCAATGCTCATACCAAAAGGACGTACCGGTCAGAACTCTCACAGTGTTACGGAGCGGATGAAGCATCCTCGGCTTCATGGCGCAGATCTCTACGTTGCTAGGCTTGGTTGGAGGAGCACAAGCGCATCTGACGACTCAAACACCTGCTGTGATACTTCAGCAGTTATAGAGGCCGAGTCGCCTGACAATCGTTCAGGGCCACACACTGGTTCATTACATGATGAGCTTTCTACTCCTCCATCTATGCCAAAATCAGCGAACGATCTTCAAACATCGCACGCAAAAACGCAGCCGACAGTCCTTGCATCACGGCCTTGCTATCGCTGCATTTCCTACATGAACTCGGTTGGCATCAAACGAGTCTTCTGGACTACGGATTCCGGTGTCTGGGAGGGAGCTAAAGTTCGTGACTTGGTGGAGGCTCTGGATACGCTAGGTAACGGGAAGACGTCCGACGTTAATACAGCACTCAACAGCGTGTTTGTCACTAAACATGAGGTATTGATGTTGCGTCGCATCATGGGCGATAGCTAGATTGAACTTTTTCTTCCTTTCTTTCTTTTCATCACCTCCATCTGCGTCGTGAACTCATTGCTCTAGTCTGGGACCCAGCGATCTTACTTGTCCACTCTTACCCTAGATTTCAAACTGTCATCTTAGTTGACTACGAGGAATTTTTAGCGAGGCTTACTAGGTATGAACTACCCCAACGCACAACGCAGCGGAAGCCAAGGCGCCGCCTGTGGCAGCGACCGTTGAAGCCGCGATCATAATGTGGCGGCTTACTTGTTCAGGGGCTTCCGATGCGTTAGTCGAGTTCCCCACGGGGAAATGGTTAACCCCGGCTCTTGGCATCTCCAACTTCCAAGGATCTTGACAAGTACCGAGATGTGCAGTAGGTCTTCGGGAAGTAATCTGATTCGCGAGGCTGTTGGTCGATCACTTCACCGTGGTCTTGGTCGACGTAGAAACATGAGAGTCGTTGCTTTAGAGTCCATTGGCGTGGAAATCGAATCCCGCTAGACGTTTGATGCTAACGTGTTTATCCTCATTCTGCCCATGGGTACAAGGCATTTTATTCCCACTTTCCAAACTGAGCTTTCCGGTCGTGGGGATGATTGGCAGGTTTTCCATCTGCTTGTGGAGTGTTTGGAGGAGATATAAGCCCATGAGAGCCGCCCCCCAAATTGCTTTTTGTTCCGAACCAGGACATCCTCCTGTTAACTCGCTTTTCAATTTGCGGATACAATTTCACTCTAGAACTTGAACATGCGTTCCTGCTATGGTAGAGGAAGACCTTTGAGGGCCGCCATTGCTACCTGCTGTCTGGCGGCCTTCCTGTTCTTTGGGTAAGCATACCTCGCCAACATCCACAATCGTATTACTTGACTGAGGAATTGTTCTAGTTATGATCAGGGTGTCTTTGGTGGCATTCTGCAGATGCCAGACTGGCTAGAACAATTCGACCACCCCAATGACACCAAGACTGGCATCATCGTCTCCTCTTACTGCTTGGGCGCGCTCGCGGGCTGCATTTTAAACGTTTTCATCGGAGACTACTTTGGTAGACGACGAATGGCAAGCACCGACTACGTCTAGCTATTCATTGATCAATACTGACGCTTTGTAGATATGGATAGCGATGGGCTTCGTCATTGTTGGCGCCGTTCTTCAAACTTCTGCATTCCATCTGTCACATCTGATCATCGGCCGTGTCATCACAGGCATAGGCACTGGCATCGACTCTTCAACCGTTCCTATGTATCAGTCTGAGCTGTGCGAGAAGGAGCATCGTGGACGACTTGTTTCCTGGGAAGTGCTGTTCATCGGCATTGGCATCGTTCTTGCTGTAAGCCAAACCCGCACTTCTTTTACGGTTCAAGCCGTTGACTTTGGACCTAGTACTGGATCGATTTCGGCTTCACGTACATTGGCGGCTCCGTCGCTTGGCGGACGCCCATTGCCTTGCAGCTCATCTTCGCCATCGCCGTCATTTTCCTCGTCTGGGGCCTTCCCGAATCCCCCCGCTGGCTCGCCGCCCGCGGCCGCGAAGACGAAGCCATCGAAGTGCTCTGCGCCGTCTTCGACCGCGACCGCAACGACCCCTTTATCGTGGAGCAAGTCGAAGGCATCCGCCAAGCCATCGCAATCGAGACCCGCGCCGGGGCCCAGAAGCTCTCCGGCCTCTTCAAGAACGGGCGGCTCAAGACGAGGAGACGGGTTGGCTTGGCCTGGTTTGGACTCTTCATGAACCAGCTGTCCGGGATTAACATGGTGGTGTACTATATGCCTACCGTGCTAGTAAACAACGTCGGACAGCCCCCGAGGCTTGCACAGATCCTCGCGGGCTGTGTGCAAATCATGTTCGTCATCGGGTGTCTCCTCCCCTCGCTGCGGCTCGATCAGATGGGGCGGCGCAAAACGATGATGTGGGGGTGCGGTGGGCTGGGCATCTGCATGATGTTCATCGCTGCGCTGCTTTCGGTCAAGGACAATCGAGCTGCGAGCATCGCGGCCGTCGCCTTCTTCTTCCTCTACATGTTGATCTTCGGGGCCAGCATCAACGTCGTTCCCTGGGTCTATGGCCCAGAGGTGCTCCCGCTCGAGGCTAGGACTAGGGGCACGGCGATCTCGGTGTCGAGCCACTGGATGTGGAATTTCTTCGTCGTCATGATCACGCCGGTTTTGTAAGTCGCTCTACCTCTGCTTTGAATCTGGTAGGGTTGTTGCTAATGACGATGTTGTCCAGGATCAATCGTCTGGATTGGAAGACTTACCTTATCTTCATGTGCACTAACCTGGTTTTCGTCCCTATTATTTACTTCTTCTACCCCGAGACTTCGAATATGTCGCTCGAGGCTATCGATAGCTTGTTCATCAAGCCGGGTGAGTGGGACTCTGATGCTATGGAGGAGGGGGAGGCGAGGAGTCCGGCGAAGAATGAGATACAAGAGGTTGAGAAGAGTTGATGGAGCAGGGGAAGACTTTAGGAGTGGCGTGTAGAGGTGAGTGGTTCAAGAGGGCGGAGTGAAGATGATGGATTAATGAAGTAAGATGCAATTTTATCTTCGTCTTCAATTGGCCAATACAAGCCAAAAACACTCTTAGCTTTGCTATTGCTTTTCATGCTTGCCATATGCAGAAGCAGCAAGGTCAAAGAGTATTTCGAAATCCCACGCAGTGACATCTCGCTCCTTTTCTGCTCTTCGGATTACAAAATTTCAACTCTCTCTCCGCCTTGGTTTTTCGGTGTACATCGCAGGGGGGAGAGGTACGGACCGTGCGTCTGGATTTGCCTTCACGTAAATAGCCCCCCCCTTCCCTCCCAATCTCTGACCTCTCCCATTCAACCTCTTTTCTCCCCACTTCCTCCCTTTTATTTTTCAACTCGCAGCGGCTACAATGGCCTACAACAGCGGAATCTATGACATGGACAACTTCGAAACCTTGGAGGAGCTTTGGGACCAGGTTTCCTGTAACTATCTTCTTTCCCAGAGAATAGTTTTCTTCAACTACTCAGCTTCTTCCATCACCCGTGCACATTATGCGCGATCGCATTGCTATTTTTACTGTGTATTTACTGTGTCTTCCGCTCCCGAAGATGCCTTCAATCATCCTGGTAAGATTTCAGTCATTTCTATCCCCTTCGGCTCATTGACCCAAGCAAGGGCTTTGCGTCGCTCTTATGCCATTCTCTTCAATTTTCTTCAATTCAACTACACCCCAAATAAAAAAAAAGTAAAAAATTCAACAATATTTACCTCGTCAGAAAAGTACGATGAAGACACGAAATTCATTCCTATATAGGGCGGGGAATGCGCGTCCAGATGGATTGGTAGGTGGGAGAATGATCCATGGGAGAGGTAATTTTTTTCTTCTTTTTCTTTTAGGCTACAAGGAGAAGAATGAGCCGGAAGAGAGGGGGGTTATTAGTTAGGGTTGATTGCTTGGACGGCTGCGAAGTGCACTGCTGTTGGGGAGATGGATGTTGAGTGCGAATGATGAATGAGCGTGTTCTAGTTTGGTGATGTACAAGTATGGTTGGCGACGTTAGTAGAGGCATGTCTGCTTCTATAAATGTCAATCAACGTCAGTCAGTCAGTCAGTCAACGCCAATGTCAATGTCAACATCACGCTCGAACACCATTAAAGTAAACTAATATCTTTTTATTCCTGGTCTAGCTATCTAGACGCCCATCCAGCACGAAGAAATAGGAAAACAGGGAATCCACCTCCCCAACTCCACTCGCGTCGAATCGCACGAGAGAAGAATGATGAGCCGTCCATCCATCCATTTGCATTGACCGAGCCCACGGGGAATATTCGTTTTCGAGCCTAAAGTTACAGAGTCCGGCGTTCAAAATGCCCGATATCGATCCGTCCATGCATCAATCAACCCGCTTTTAGAAAAGGCGGGATATCGTAAAGGCGTCAAGTGCTGAGCAACCACATACAGGATCATTGTAGCTCGAGCGTTTGTCGTGGCAGTGCGTACCAAGTTGTGATGATTTACAACTCTTCCTTGGCGTAGTCGGAAGCTTTCCGGGCGCTCTCAGTGACAGCATCGTAGCCCTTCTGGGCGGACTTGGAAGCGGCCGAAGAAAGGCTGGATGCGGACGAAGAGACGACGGAACCGGCGCTGGACGCACTCTTGGAAACGCTGCTGACGCTAGCCTGGTATCCAGTCGCAATGCCGAGCTGCGCCTTGAACCAGTCGGTATAACCGGCAAAGACATTCGTAGCCTGGGCGTATTGGTTGTTGGCCTTGGACGTGGCAGCGCCATAGGCGCTGGTGGCGGTAGCCGAGACGTTATCGCCGTAGAGGCTGGCACGGTGCTTGCGGGCGAGGGCGAGGAGCTCGTTGCGCTTGGAGCCCTGGGGAACCTTGATGCCGTTCTTGTCGGCCCACTCCTTGATCTGGCTGTCAGACCACGAGTTGAGAAGCGCATCGCTGAGGCTCGACTGTGCGGCCTGGGCGGACGAGGACACGGAAGAGTAAGCACCCTGCAAGTTGAGGCTGGCCAGACGAGAGTTGCGGCGGATGGAAGCAATGAGCTTGTCGCGGGACGATGGCTGGGGAACGTTGTAGCCGCGCTCGTCGAACCAAGTCTTGAGGTCAGAGTCGGACCAGGTGGAGTAGAGCCAGTCGCCAGGGTACGCGGCCGTCTCGGAGAGCTTGTTGGCGGCGGACTGGTAGTTTTCGCGGACGACCTTGAGGAGAGAGTCGCGTTGGCGGGGCTGGGGCACTGGAATGCCGTGTTTGTCGGCAAAGGCCTTGAGCTGGGAGTCGGTCCAGCTAGAATGTGTCAGTAAAGTTATGCATCTCGTTGATCCGACGAAGGACACACCTGTCAAAGATCCAATCGCGGACGCTTCCGTAGGCTTGGTTTGTCGACTCTTCCGTCTCGGTCCAGTACACCTTGACCTGCTCGGCCAGGCTCTGTGCGTTCTGCTCGGTGCCCTTCTTTGCTTGCTGGCCCTTGAGGGTCAGGTAGCTGGAAAGAGTCTGGGCATCCCAGCTGTTGTAGGGAGTGACGACCTTGTCGTTCCAGTTGGCCTTGACAAGGTTCTCGAGGTCTTTGCGGTCGGAGGCCTTGGGGTAAGGGACGTCGTGGTCTGAGAGCCATCTCTCAAGCTCCGTCTCGTGCCACTTGTTGTACACTGTTTGCGGTTAGTTTGCGTTTTCCGGGGTGCACGGAGTGAGAGCAGTGGGGATTCAAATCCATAGTGCTGTTGCCAGTTGTGGCTGCGAAGAGAAGAGCATGTTTGGCTGTTTTGCAGCCCAGAGCGAGGAAACGCCGCAACGCAGCTGGCAACACGCGACTAGAGACACGAAGAGGGTAGAGAATGACGGGGCATACAATACGCACCAGGCTTGCCGAACCAGGTACTGGCGACGGTGCCCTGAGCGGCGAGAGCCACCACGAAGGTGGAGGCGAGCGAGAACTTCATGGCGGGCGGCGGAATGCAGAAGCGGCGGGAGAGCAATCGAGGGGCAATATGGAATAGATGAGGAAGACGAGGGTTGCAGGGCGTGGCAATGCAGATTGTACAGGAGGGAGGAACTACGCGCGGGCGTGGAGGTTTAAGAGAGGACAAGGGAACGGCGGCGTCCGTGACGTAGTTGTCACGTACTGGGGGGCCGTTTGGCAATCAAGGCCGCCCTCTGCAGGCGCGGGCAGGACCGCAGCCAATGGGCGGCGGCGACGCCGTCAGCCTGGGCTTGCGGGCCTCCATTAGCTGCCATCGACATGGAATTGTGTTTTCTCCCATTCCGATCGCGTTTTGCGGGGCGCATCGCGCTACAGGGGTCGGCCTCTGACATCACAAACAAAAAATCATCGCCGTCCACATGTTGATGACTTTTGCGCAGGGTAGAGTTTTCATCCTTTGGACGATGGCAATTTCTGCAGCGGCCTCGACATTGAGGCAGTCTCGTCACTCACTATTTGCGAGTGGCTTGCCTGCGAATGCAAAATATGACACAGTGCCCCATAACATACATCCTAGCTATTCACACACCCTCACTCCTGCCATGCCTCACTTCTTCCCCATCTGCTCGTGCGGCCGATTATGTCTCTGGTCCATCTCCTCGTTGTGCTTCCGCGTGCTCTCGCTCTCCTTCTCCGGCGGAGACTCGTTCAGGATCTTGGGCTGCGGTTTGCCCTTCCCCTCGTTACTTCCCTCTGCCTTTCCTTGTCCGCTCGACTTCTCCGTCTGCGAAGACGACGACTTTCCGCCGCTTCCTCCTCCTCCTCCTCCCCCGACCTTTGGCGCTTCGGGCCCAGGGTGCTCGAGGTGGCTCTTGGGGTTCGTGCCCTGCTCCTGCGGCTTCTCGCCCGCGGGGTCGCCTTTGCCGCTGCCGTAGTCTTGCGTGGCGAAGCGTGCTTGGATGCGAGATGCTGAGGCTGGAGCTGCACGGACAGACCGGAGAGCTGGCGAGCGGAACATGGTCGTGCGGAGAAGTGACATGGCGGATTGCGTCGTGGGTTGTGGTTTGCTTGCTGTTCAATTGACTGATAGGTGTGCGAGAAGGAGGATGAACGTGAGTCTCAAATGTCAAGGTGGCGGAAGCGTAAGTGTGTAGAGGGAACCAGTCAGGTGCATGCGAGGTGTAGAGCTTGGGACGGGAGCTCTGATGCAATGACATCACCATGTTCACATCATCGCCAAGCCAAGCCATCTGGACATCCTCAATCTCACTTTCAGTCCCACGTCATGGAACAAACATCACATTTGCGACATCTCACCGCTTCACTACCCCCGCGTCCGTGCGAGTGGAAATTCGGATTCGATGCGTAACCAAATGTCAGGGGTATCTCGAGCCCATGCAGAAGTGCTATCCTCCGAATCCCATCCTCCCATAACCCCAACCCCAACCCAAATCCATTATGCAAAGCCTCTATAGATGGCCAGTATTATATACAAATTATCCTATACTTTAGTCGATCCCCACCATGGACCCGTCCACCCTCCAGTCATCCACCTCGACGCCCCGCGGAGCCGTGTGGATGGCTTCGGCATCCAACACGATGTGGTTGAGCCATGTCCCGACTCGGTTCGCCCCGCGTTTGGTGCCATTCAGCGACAACCCAGCCATGGTAGACGAGCTTACAGGTGGCGCCGCTGGACGTGGTGGAGCTCGAACGGGGACCGGAACGGGGGCTGGAACCGGTTCACGCGCGGGTACAAGCCGGCGGCTGAAGAAGCGAGGAGTAGACATCTGTGCAGCCGTTCGCGCTGCTGAGGTCGCTAGTGGCCGAAGGGTGTACGACTCGTTCATGTGATGGGTCCCTGAGTTGCCGAGCCCGTAGACCTGTACATTCGGATCGCTTCGTCGGACTTCTGACGCAGTGGGGGTGGAACTGAGTCGGAGTTGTGCTTGGAGGTGAGCGGCGAGAGCTTCGTCTGCACGTTCTAGTTCTCGATCGTCGCGATGGCGAATGCGTGTGCTGACGCGGCGTACCGGAGGAGGAGCATGATCAAGCGGCATTTCTACAACTTCTACAACCTCCTCACGGGGAATGTAGGGAACGCGCGTATCGTTGATGCGGTCATCATCATTAATGTGGCTGTAATTGAACCATGGACAATTACACGTTTTCCAAGGGGCCGCGCATACCATGCAGAACTGGGCGGTACAGCGGCTGTTGAATCGTTGGCAGATATCAAATGCGTAGGAAAGGAGCGACTTACCAAGTCATGTGGTTGCAGCCTTCCTTAAGCTCAACCACAGCCTTGCAGCTGTAGCATCTCTGCCAGCCTTGGTCTTTTGCCATTTGGACCAGACGATTCGTCTCCTCATCCTTGGGGCACTCCTTCCGAGTGTGGAACTTGCTGTTGCACAAGACGCATACCTTGGTCTGGCAACGACCGCAACGCGCATATTGCATGCCGTATGTCAAGTCCATCCGAACCTTGCCCGGCTTGATCCATTCTCCACATCCCTTTCTAGGACAGTAGAGTCGGTTTCCGGTCGTGTACTCCTCATATTTCTTGTTCCACAGCTTCTTGAACTTGTCGTCGAAGAGGCGCTCGACGTATCTGAGAGGGATGTGTTCGGCAGAACAGCATCGCGGAGGCATATGCTGGGGGTCATTGACGGAGAGGGAGAACTGGCGTCTGAGGCAAGAATGGCACATACGATGGCCGCACCCGAGCTTGGCAGTTTTGTGGACGGGTAGGTCGTCATTCATGCATACAAGGCAATCGACCCTAATGACAGCTTAGCAAAGCACAGGACATGACAGAAGACTCCTCACCTTGGGGCTTCCTTCGCCACCATAGTGGGCACCCGCACTGGGGGTTTGAATAGTGTTGCTAGCAGGCCCCCGGTACTCCTCCGCTGTGGACTGTGGGGGACTTCTCTGACAGATGCAGACCGCGTTCTCACGGGAGCAGCAGTGGCCGTGGGGAGTTTCACAGTGCTAGTCCGTCGTAGGGAGGGCCTTGTAGACATGTAGACTCTGCTGGGATCTCGGGTGGATGTGCTCCTACGCCATGTTAGCCACCACGAGCCTCACGGTGGATGGAGAAGCTCACCTGCTGATCTTTGGGACCTCGACCCTCCGCACCGAGGCCGATCTCGAGCCCGACTGCGGAGAGTATCCTGTCCTGCTGGAGCCTCCCTCGTCGCTCCTCCGCCGTACCGACGACCGCTTTGCCATTACCTCCTCTACGGCACCCCTCGACTGAGGCCTGCCATAGACGTAGTCGGCACTCCGGTCGTCGTCTTCTCTCCGCCGGCGCACTTTGCTGCCATCCCGTCTCACCTCCTTGTGGCTGCTCCGCGGTTTGGCCTTCTCCCGTTCTACTCGGATCTCCTGTGCCATGCGTTGGGGCTCGCGTCGGCGGTCTGGCTCTGGCCTGGAGTAGTACGACGCTCGGCGGGCGCGCAATTCATCGATGTCCAGTTGGGCGTGGCGCCGGGCCTCGTCCGCACGACGGCGCTCTCGTCGCTCTCGGCGGGCGGCAGAAGACTCGTCGTCGTGCTCGCGGTGGCGGTGGCGGCGGCGGTGGGTCCTCGGCTCGCGGTCTCGCTCTCGCTCTTGGGAGGAGTAGGTGTGGTGGGAGAATCGTGGATCGCGCTCGGCTCGTTCGCTGGGCATTTGCTGGAGGGGGCGGGTATATACAGGGCGCGTGCGTGGCAGCGGCGCAGGTCACAGACGCTGGCAGAGTCTCGGGCAGCGGTGCAGGCGGCGGCGGACAGCGGGGCGCTGTGTGTGGAGAGGTGTGGGTGGACGGAGGGCAGGGCGAGAAGGGTTGACAGCAAACAGCTGCAGCCGCGAGCAGCGAGCAGCGCCAGGGACCTTGGATCGAGACGGAAGAGCTGACCAGCGCACGAGTCAAGCCGGCTCTGGCACCCCGGCGTCGCGCCCAAAGGCCAAAGCGGTGAGGGCGAGCGCTGAGTGCCTGATGATCGGTGCGACAAGGCTTCCGCTCCAGGGGGCGGGCGGGCATCTAGCGGGAGGCAGGGAACAGCCAACGTCGTCAGGCGCAGGCAGGGAGGCAGGGGCAGGGAGGCTGTCGGTCTGCCAGCTGTCTCAGCGGCGGGCAGATGGGCATATGATGGCCATGCATGTTGGGCACAGTGGGCACGTATGCCGCCATGAGAGGGCCGCCAGCTGACGCTGCGTGCGACAGGCCGCTGCGAGAGGGCCGCGAATTGGGAGCTGGGGCGCTGGCCACCACAGAGGCGTACCATTGTCCTGTATGTATGAAATCACCTCGCAGGCCTGCGCAGACGCCCAGAGCAGCATGGACTCGTTGGACCCAGATGAAGCAGTGTGCAGCCGTCCTGAGGGCTGCTCGTGCGGTCCGACTCCCTCCAGCCTCACGTGACCAGGCAAACAGCGCAAACACCATCCGCTGAAACCGCCACCATGCGGCTCTTCCCCCGCAACTTGGCCAGGAGGATTTCCTCGCCGCTACATTGCGCAGAATTGCAACAATGGCAAAAGTGAAGAACAAGCGCAAGCAGACCGCGCGCGATGCCGACGCCCCTGCCAAACGCCAAAAGCCCGCCGCAATCATCACGCCTCCCCCCGACCCCAATCCCCACTCCCCCAAAACAATCTCCAGCATCGGCCTCTTCCCCGATGACCTCGAAATCGCCGTCGATGCGTTGAACACGCTCGCCGCGAACCCTGGCGTTATTAAAACCAAGGCATGCAAAGACCTGCGCACCGCCGTGTATCAATTCGGAAGAGCGTGCACGACGGGCTTCAATGCCGCCATTGACACCAACCTCACGGCGCGGATCAGCGGGGCGCTGGCTGATGGAGGGTACACCGACGCCCGCATACTGCTGGCGGAGATGAGGATAAGAAAGCAGACGCCCAAGCTGGGTGCGCTGTGCAGATGGGTGCGGGATCTAGATGTCGTGAGTGGGCTCGCGGAGCAACTGGACCAAAGTTCGACGAGCAGGACGGCGAGGGAAGAGGAGCTGCTGCTGGTGCTGGACGCGATACTGCGGCTCACGGGACCGACCGACTATACCACGGAAGAGCACGCAAAGCCGACCGCAGGACCGATCATACCGCGCCAGGCGTGGAATCTAAGAGACTCGGCATCGAGAAGAATGGTCTACAACAGCGTCCTGGACCACAGCATCTTCACCTCCCTCCCCCCAGACACCAACTCCGCATTCCGCATCATAGAATCCACACCCGGCCTCGAGCGCAAACCGCCGAATCTCCACCCCGCCATCCTGCACGCCTCGCGCGACGACGCAATCCCACTTTCCTCCGCCCCACCAAAGACAACCCACCACCGCCACCCCATCGTCCCAAACCTGCATCTCCTCAAAGACGTCCTCGCCCCCTCAGAGTGCGACCAGATCATCGCGGCCGCAGAAACCATTGGCTTCACGCCCGACGCCCCCATCCGCACCGAAGGCGAGGAATCCAGCATCCTGGCACACAACTTCTACTGGATCGTCGACACCTCCTTCAGCGCCAAGCTCTGGAGCCGCGTCGCGCAGTTCGTGCCTGCCACCGTCGATGGCAAGAAAGTACGCGGTCTGAATCGCCGATTCAGAGTGTATCGATACGTCCCCGGCGCCGAATACCGCGCCCACATCGACGGCGCATGGCCACCATCCGCCATCTCCCCCACCGACACGTACATCTATGATGGCTCGCCCCCGACGGGAAAGCAGTCTTCCCTCTTCACCTTCCTCATCTACCTGAACGATGAGTTCGACGCCGGAGAAACGACTTTCTTCCTCCCGAGCGCAAGAGAAGGAAGTATGAATGCGTATTCGGTGAAGCCAGTACAGGGCAGCGTCGCCATGTTCCCACATGGCGAGACGGAGGGCAGTTTACTGCATGAGGGGACCGGCGTGAGGAGAGAGGGGGATGGCAGAGCATCGGCGAAATATGTCATCAGGACGGATGTCGAGTATGACGTCGAGGCCGGAAAAGAGTAAAGTTAGCTTGATATCCCGTTTTACAACGAATTCAATGTGGCAATTAAAAGTATAAGAGCTGGGTGGTGTTCTGATGTCGGAAAAGAAATATAACAACCTAATGGCATAGTACCACACGGACGCTAGAAGGTACCAATATCGAAAAGTGAATACCACGCACGTCTTTGACCAAACAAGTTGCAACAGCACACAATCGGGTATATTCCAAGGCCATCTACAACGCCGCCACAGAACGCCAATCTCTACAACAACCATCCGCCCCGTCTAATCCTTCTCCAGTGTAATCTGCGTAGAAACCTCCCACTTCTGCCCGCCGCCACTGCCATAACCGCCCCCCAAGCGATTCCGCACCATGCTCCCAATGCGATCCCGCAACCTGCCCATCTCCTCGATATTCCTGACTCTGAGTTTCAGGTTCGCCTGGCACAGACCATAATGCACCTGCCAGAACTTTGCCTCCTCGACGGCGCTGACGGCCGGGTCGGTTTCGATGTCGTACATGACGGCCGCGACGCCGGGGCCCGAGTACGACATCATGAGCATCTTGCCGAGGGTCCAGCCCTGGATCCAGCCCAGGGCCACCATGGCGATGGCGACGGAGAAGGAGAGGGTGCGGTCGAGCCAGACGTACATCTGGATGCTGAGGAGGGGCAGGAGGAGCAGCAGTGCGGAGCAGGAGAGGGTTAGGAAGTGCGAGGGGTTGCTTAGGAGGGACGGGAGGTTGGCGATGGCGCTGAGGCGCATCACTTTGCCGATGCGCGCGTGGTTCTTGAGCAGGATTGCGGATACGAGGGTCGAGATGATGCCGCTCAGTGCGGCGAGGTCGATGCTGCCGGGGGACACGCGCTCGTGGCCGTGGGCGTGGTGCGAAGTGTGGCCGCCTTTGTCTTCCAGTGCGTGCGTGAGGCCATGAGATATGAGATCCAGGCCCATGAATAGGAGCCCGACGGACATGCCAAGGCCTGCAACGACCTCGGAGCGCTCGAATCCGAATGGATGGCGGATAGTCGACCGCTTCCAGACCTCAAAGTTGGACCCTACGTCCACGGCTATGCAGAGAAATGCTCCGAGCGCATCGTAGAACAGTAGTCGAGATAGCACTGTGAGGGCGAGAGATTCGTGGGCACCCCATTGCACAAGGCCGGCGACGAACAAGTGGCAGAAGCACCATGCCAATCGCAGTGTTTGGTCCTTTGACATGCTCGAGCGGTATTCTTTGAATGTTGGAATCGGGAGGGAGGCAGGGAGCTGGAGAGGCGCACGGGGCGGAGGCTCGAGGAATATCTGATGTGAAACGCTGCTGTGCTTGTACTTGTGACCGCGTCTTCGTCCAATGTCCTGTTCTGGTCATTATGCATTCATCTGAGGTCGAGGCGCATACGTACGGCTTGTTTGGCCGCGGCCTGTGATTTTCCAGGCATGTACTGGACCGGCTGGAAGTTGAACGGATTGCCCACATTATCTGAGCCGCTCAATGAAGCCGCCTCGTTTTCACTTGCGCCGCTCATCGCGCTGGCCGGAGTGTGCGGGAAGGCGGCGCTCGAGGGGCTGTAAACCGTGGTGGGAGTGGCTCTCTGCGAAAGAGAGTCGTTGGGGGCCAATGTTCCATAGCGCTCCGACGGAAAGGTGGCAGACATGGGCGACAGCGCATTGGGATTGAAGCCCAGCTTTGTGGGAGAGAGCATGTTTTCGAATCCGAGGCCGACGGGCTCATGCTCCTCGTCAGGAGGTGGAGTGGGAGTCCGCGGCGGGACGGGGAGCGGCATCTGGGACGCCATGGCGTCAGACGGGACTAAAGGAGTGGCTGGAGAGAATCAATGCTATCGAAAGTATCGACAACACCTGGACAAGAGGCACTGAGAGGCGGACTCCGGGGGAGACCGTGGAGGGGAGACCGTGGAGGGGAGATTGGGAGGCTCGATGTGGCTAAAGAGATACACGCGGAAGATCTTCGGTGGCTGAAGCCATTCAGCCAATCAGTGCCGCTCGCTGTCTCCAGGGCGAACTGCCACAGGTCGTATCTACCGACGCCTCAACACCATTGTCTCAGAGCTCGCCGTGGATTCGTCGCATGTCATGGAGAACCTCTACTGACCACAACCAACAAATGAGTAGGTCCTATGCCCGAGGAGGATGGAAAATGGGACGCCCTCGAGACAGCACGACGAGTCCTCGGACCAGCATGTGAAGAAGGCGGATAAGGAGGGCAGTCAGGGAGGGCACAGGCGGAGCCTGTCTGGCAGCATTCTGGGAAGTCTGCAATTCCTGCGCTCTTCAATGGAGTCTACACCAGGCTCGCCCCCGAAACGGGAGGCCGACGGAGGGCACGATGGCGACGAGAGCTCGAAGCCGGGACTGTCCATCGCAACTGCCCTGCGCCAGAGTCAAGGACGGAAGAGGAAGGGGTCACTGAGGAAAACCGCCATCCTCGGGAAGCGACGCAACTCGATCCTCAACCGCGCGCCCGTCAAACCCACCATCAACACGCAGATGGACTCGCTGCCCTCGCCCGACGACGACGACACCACGCCACGCCGCTTCAGCTACGAGAACCCGTCGCTCAACTCGTCTTCTGACAGTGGATGGCCGCCGACAGCCCGGCTCTCTGTGTCCACGGTCAGCAGCAGCCACGCCCACGCCGGGCCCGACCACTCGACGCCGAGGGTGCTTGCATCGCCCCTCACCAGCCCCGTGGGCCCCTATGCATCTACGACCGACGACGACGATGCGCTTTCCTTCTTCCGCCCTACCGCTTCTAGTAGCAGTGGCACTTCGTACATTCCATCGCAGCACCAGCCGCTAGGAACCACGGCGTCGCTGCAGCGACGTCGGTCCAACAGATCCGGGCAGCACTCGTCCTTGACCATAGTACACACGCCGGCAGACCTCGCATTGGACGATGAATGGGACTACAGTGAGACAGAGTGGTGGGGCTGGGTCGTCCTCATAGTGACGTGGGTTGTATTTGTCGTAGGAATGGGCTCCTGCCTGGGCATATGGAGCTGGGCATGGGATGTGGGAGAGACGCCATATGCCCCTCCTGAGCTCGAAGACGATCCCACGCTGCCCATCACGGGATACTATCCTGCATTGATGGTATGCACAGCGGTCATGGCATGGGTCTGGGTTGTCGTGGCCTGGGTGGGCATGAAGTACTTTAGGCACGCCAAAGTGGTAGGAGAGGACGGCTAGCGGCATCACAACGCGGCTGGAATAGGTGCACCGTTTCTATAATTACTGCACCGTTGGCTTATACCATCTAATATCGCCAATAAGATCTCAGGTCTGAAACATTAAGTCTTAAAACCGCACGTAAGCATGTCGCATCTCACTTGACCTTAGTTGCATCTTAGTTGGATCGCTACGACAGGCGGGCTTTTCAAATACCATAGCGATAATCTCTGCTCGCTATGTAGTGCACGCTCCCTTCAAATATTCGAACATGGCCGTTCTGTGGCCATCGACTTTACCTTTGGTCCACTCGACGCACGGCCCTTCTGGATTCTAAGATTGCCGTCCCTCCAATTCAACAATGGTCCGAATTCACAGGCGCACTCATAGTGTGTCGGGCCCACCATCTGTGCACTCATTGATGAAGGATGTTGCTTGCTGCTGTAATATGAGTAAGGTACGGAGTATTCTTACAACAATCTCCTTCTGCAATTTGCGGTTCTTATATCTAACCCTCACCAGATCCATCAATTTTACATGTCGATGATGGCGTTGCGACGGAATCCCCAGCGACAGTGCAAAAAGGAAGAGCTCCCAGTTCTGATATCAACAAACTCAGCGCCTATAGCAGAGGTCGACGAGAAACCAAAGGCGGGACGTCATGCAACTCCTAAAGTTCCACGGAGCTTACAGTGAGTTCTTCAGGCGTCGATCTTTCTGAACTTCGAACTTACCATTTCGTAGATTGATCACCCGTCATCAAGCCCATGCCTCCACTCTTGAGCCCTTTCGCTTCTTTGGGCTACCTCGAGAAGTTCGAGATCACGTGTACTCCTACCTTGTTGTCCGTCGAGGAAGAACAACCCCCGTTATTGAAGCCAAAACCATTCTCCGTAGCCAGAAGAAACGTGCCACTGCCGAACGCACGCGTGTACGACTCAACCAGAAGAGAGCGCAAAGCGGCCGCCGCCCCATCGCCCCCCGAGAACCTAGTACTGAGCCTGTTCTCCATCTTAATGTACTTCAAGCCTCCAGGGCCCTCCAGTTCGAAGCCAGCGACTACATGTACGAAAACAACTGGTTTGCCATCTCCCTCGACAATATTCCGGTAACTACGATTGATACGCCGCTTGGCTGGGATTACTCCCGCATCACGAAAATGCAGCTCGAACTTCAACTCAAAGATGCGCAACGGATGAACAGCTACATCGACTGGGGCACCTTCTTCGCCGGGTTCCGGGCTCTGAGATCTTTGCGTATCATCCCGACGTTCCATCCGCGGTACTATGACTGGGCGCAAGTAGAACTCAATGACTGGAACACGGCGCATTTCATCTTTCGCGCCTTCTTTCGGGAGTTGCTAGCGTCTGTGCCGGAGAGGATTTCGCTGAAATTGGGGCCGAGTTTAAAGCCGAACGATGATATGCAGCTCGAGGGAAGAGTGGCAGTGGGTGCGGGGTTGTTAAGGCAAATGTATGTCGAGTTGGGGACAAGGAGGAGTATTGATGTGAACGGTGGGTGGTTTGGAGGGGTGTTGAAGGTGGAGAGGGTCGTGGATTGTGGGGAGATGGTAGAGAGAATGGAGCATTCACTTGCAATGTAGACATTAATGAAATGAATGAAGTATGAACATATACTATCTCTCTATCCACATTCCTCTTCAGTCTGTCTAGTGCGAGTTTTTCAAGGATAAGATTCATGGTCAGTACGATGGTGGCGTAGAACACTCAAGTCTCTTTGTTCGCTTCTGCCATCCTTCTACTAAAATCAAATTCTTCCTCATCACCAAAACAATAATTGACTCAAGCCCTCCTTCATTGTACTTCCTTCGCTTTCTACTGTCTCTTCCTCTAGGATCGCTATTCCTTCTACCTTCCTCTGGGATGTGACAGCATGCAGCATCTCTCGCCTTAGCACACATGGCCATCAATGCGAAACAACCTCTCTTTATCCGCATAACAGATATCTCCCCCTCTAAGACTGCCAACACTCCCACAGCCCACCTATTCTAAGAACCAACACTATAGCAAAGACGCCGGCGATATCGTGCCTTTTATTATCGTAGCGTACGTAAGTGACAAGTCGTCGGCGTGCAGACTTTGGGAATCCAAGCGACCAGGTAGTGCGCGCATGAAAAAACTGCACTTCACGGAGACCAGTCTGAAACTCTTCTACACCGTTCTCGGGGATATATGTGAGTCTTTTTTTCAAATTTATGTATTTGTGTCCTATTGATATCGATATCGCGATTGCGACGCCTCGAAACTAAGTGCTGTCATATATTGTCGAATGCGGTGCGTGAAACTGCTTTTTGACAAATGTTTATGTGAGGCGAGGGTGATGCTATATGTGGAGAGGTGATAGTTGGGAATGCTGGTGCGGGATATATGGGTTAGCATGATGGGGGCTGAGCTGCTTTGGGGTGAGATATAGTGGGATATGTCTGATGGAAGTATAGTGAAGTGTATGTAGCTCACCGCTTCTGGTAGTATAGTCAACAGGGAGGCGTCGCCTTTGGCGCTTTAGGCGGAAGGGATGAATGGTGAATATATTTACCATCGACATATAGTTGTTTCGGATGCATACGTTAAATGACTTGGGGCCAAACTCGTCCTTTCGGCCTCCCACCAGATCCGTGGTGATGGAATGGGAGGTACAGTACTGTCGTTGCTAATTAAGCCTCATTGAGCCTAGCTGACCGAGGCAAGCTTCATATGCACCTTCCACTTCAACCTCAACCTCAACCCAGCCTATATCAACAACCCCTCCCCGCAAGAACCGCCGCGCACGCGAAAACGAAACGAACACCTCACGGGCCTCATCATGCAGGTCTCTCCCCTCGCGAACCCATTGGCGACCGTCTCCCAGCTCGAAACCTCAGGCTCACAACTCGACGGCACCCCTGTCGATTTAGAGGTCTCAATCCGTTTCGCAGGAGCCAGACTGACACAAGCCGCAGGCATCCTGCTAAGGCTGCCCCAGGAAGTCATTGCGCAGGCAATCGTCGTGTTCACGCGGTTTTGGGCTGGGCCAGAGGGAGGCAGTCTGGCGGAGTATGGCGCTCAGGTGGGGGATATCCATTATACACGAGTTACGTAGCCGGTCATGCTAATAGGAGATAGCAAGTTTCGGCCGCATCGCTATACCTCGTAACGAAGCTCTCCGCGTTTCCAAAGTCCGCAAGGAGCATTGTGAACGTGTACGCCTACCTCGATTCTTTCGCGTCTACGTTTGTGGAGCCGGAAATGCTGCAGCAGAGAAACGCGGATGCGTACTTCGTCTCAGAAGGAACGTTTCAGGTTCGGAGGACGGCGTTGTTCAACACGGAGCAGCAGATACTACAAACCCTGGGCTTTCAACTACACGTATCATTACCATATATCCTCTGCGTCACCTACCTCCAGGCCCTCGACGTCTTTACGCACCCACGCGCATCTGAGCTGGCGAAGAAGGCGCTGGCACATCTGAACACGGCGCTGCTGAGCCCGCAGCTTCTATACTTGACTCATCAGCCGCCATGCTTAGCGACTGCAGCAATCTATCTAGCAGCGAAACAGGTCGGCATCAAATTGCCTGATGTAGAGTGGTGGGAGGTGTTTGATACTGATAGAGAAGAGCTGGGATTCTTGGTCGTGGGTTTGCTAAGTGTGGAGAGCTTTGCGGCTGCGGAGAAGGAGAAGTGGAGTGATAGGAAGATCCCGATGACCGTTGAGGAAATGCAGAGAGAGATCGAGATGAGGAAGTCTGCGGATGGGGAAGATTGATGGGGATTGATCCTGGTCTGCCTAGAAACTCCACCCACCAACCAACAACACAGCCAGTTCTTCATTCAAGAGTGTTTGTGCCATTCCATGACTTGGAAGATACGGGAAAGGTTGTTTGGCCTCTCATCCGCGCACTAGTATGGACCTCATGACTGGCGTCTGTCTTCAGCCCCTCGTTATTTACTGGGCTACGGCGATACCTTGGTATAAGCTACGAGCCTTCATTCAAGGCCACATGCGCCGCGACGTCGGCTTTGTGGCGTCATCGGTAGCCTTACTGTGAAGTTACAATGATCGACTGAGGAAAAACGCAACATTCACAATGTCTCACATAGTATCTAAGATTGCTAGTTTTTCTTCACGCTCTATTACAATAACTTTGTTTTCCACCGCCATATTAAGGCCAGCCAGTTAGACCGTAATTCCCCATTCTCGGCGCATCGTTCCTTACTCATCTCAATCTCATCCTCAACATCGTCCAGCATCATGAAATCGAATAAGAAAGATGAGCTGAAGACACCACGTCGAAAGATGAAGGTCATGGGCACGTCTCTCAATCCAGAATACGCCGTTGCTTCCAACCAACCTCGTTTCCGTCGCGATGAACAAGGCCGACGTTTAGCTCCACTCTCGCAGCTCAACACGTTCGCTGGGCGAATGCTTGCACAACAGCAGACAATGCAAACTTCCAGTTACTCCGAGGGTATCAGTCGGTCCGTCAACCCAGAAGATGTTAGGAAGCAAGTCAATCATCAGTGCAGGAGTGCTTCTATACGCTCGAACTCCACGTCCTTTGATCGGCCCTATCGTGAACGAACTAGCAAGCCTTTGCCGGAACAGAAACCAACAGATGTCGGAATCAAAGGGCAGATTCATGTTGTTTCTGATCGCGACCGCCTTACTTCGCAGAGACTCTTGACCGAGCCGTCTCAACTATTCGGCATGGTCCGTGGTAATCCGCATAACGAAGATAATGCGGCTGCAAAGAAGACTATAGCTCCAGCTCGATGCCCTGAGTGCAAGCAATCTAGCTCGAAGCTAGGACAATCTGTCGCCTCAAATCGTGTTTGCGGCACCTGTCGACGCTTTGTTCCGGTACGGGTCACGGCTTTGCGGCAAGAGTCACTGCCAAAGCCCCAAGAGCATGTCGATCTTACTCCGACTCCGACTTTCGAATCATTATCCGGCCTTAACTGCACCACCTGTCTCCGTGTCCCTCGGACTCTGCAGAAAGAGTATCTCGCCTTCTTTCCGCCTTGCATTGTCTGTGGCTTCATGACCGACTTGACGCTGACTAGGCTTGTTGACAACGAAGGAGAAATCCCGGGCCTGCTCGATTCTAGAGGTAAAATTCGTTGCCATCCCAGCAAAGACCTCCAGGACTGGTGCTTTGCGCAGGTCAAGCTGTCTCACAACGTCAGTCGGAAGGACTCGGAACACTCTCTGGCTGAATCGATTAAATCTGTCTCGTCGGCCGCTTTACGGCGGACACACGCTACTCGGCGTACTTTCAGGAGGGGACTTCGATCTGGGATGGCAGAGGAGGGAATGACACAGCATGCAGGACTCGTACCAGTGAAGCAGTGGAGGGAGGAGGGGGCGCGGTATTCCAAGCGCTTCAGTTTCATGCCTCTCGACAAGTCAAATGCATACACTCCTTCGACTATCGCTCAATCTTCGCGCTACCCTACGGCAAACGAGCAGTACGAATCTGAAGGCCATTGTAAGGACAGCGCAGCAGATCACCAGCCTATGCGAGAGTCTAGCAAAGATTTGCCTGCGCTCAATTTTCCGTCTTATGGTCGCACAGCAACCACTAAGCGCCAAAACGGAAGTGCTGGGCAAGGATAGTGTAGGGAGGATCTAGTCCATTCATCAGCCGAACACAGAAACACCTAAGTTAGTAATGTAGTCGATTGTCTCGTTGACGCCATCAAAGCCCTGTCTGGCTTTCTCTCCCTGCTTTAGAGGTCCCAACATGATCGATTGAGAGTTCGGAGGACAGGAAAGAGAGTCATGATTAGAAATATGATATCCCTAAAGATTTATAGCCCTCGTGAGCTGAATCTACGTCTTCCAGGTGTTTTACTGTGCTTGTCTTGTCGCGGGATATTTTAGCCGTATTTTGTGATGCATGGGCGTACTTACATATTGATAGCAGCTACAGGCTATCCCTAACGCGGCACACGCTCTAAAAATAATTGTGGCGCTTTGTAGGTTCTCTACATGCCCCTTCTCTGCAAAAGTGTCCTCTTTATTGGCAGCTCTGGAGAGCCCTGCTGCCTCAACTCGTCTATCCTCTATTGTCGACACGACAGGATAGCAGGCTGATAAATTATGGACAAAGCAAGCCATGTAGTAGCAAAAGGGGCCCCTTGAGGTATCTTCTTCTCGTATTGCGCTCTTGCAGACCATGGCGAGTTTCCTTACACCACCCTCTATCGTCGTGCGCTCGGCTGAAGAGCAAGAAGACGCGCTTGTGAAGTTTATTTTACAGATGTCTAACCCTCCAGTGACCTCCGTCAGCCAGATGTTGAGATTCTTGATCTAATAAACGGGGACTAGGTCCTAGAGCGGCTAGTGTCGAAGACTCGGGTCGGTTCTCGGGGAAGCGAGCAGCATGTCGGACAACACCTTCACAATAGAATAGACTATCTACTTATAATAACTACAAGATTTAACACGAATACTAAAAAAAGGATATGTGGGAGTCTATATACTTGTTAGGTCTTATACTTCCCCTAAGTCTTACAAAGTCGCGCCCCCTAGAACTCATGTGAACTCAAGGACTTGTAACTTTCTATCACGTTATCTCTTTTATGCAACTATTTCTAGCCGAGGTTGGGCCACCGCCCTGTAATAAGGTGGGCTGGCTTGGATCGCAACACCAGACTACACAAGAGGCCGCATCCTTAAAGCAGCGACTAGTCATTGCTGCTAACTTAGGTCGTGGAAATGGAGGTTACGAAAAGAAAACAATACACGCGAAACGGGATGGTAAGGGATTGATCCGAAAGATAAGAATTAAGGAAATTGTGGAGGCTGTGTTGCAGGCACGTCGCATCTTGTTGATAACTTGCGAGGGGCGGTAAGCAATATACGAACCGAAAGGCATTTTTAGTCGGATAATGTTTTCTACTATTGGCGGGGCTACGGTTGCCTGTCCAGAAGGCAACTGAAGACAGCCATGTCAACGTATGATCGCGAGTGCTGTGTGTGCAGCACAGCCTCCACAATTGCTGTGGTGTTTAATCATTGGATGCTTTACCCCTCGTATCCGTATTCGCAACCACCACAAGTCAAACTATAAAACCAAGCAAACGTAGTACCCGCATCTAAGAGAAAGTCAAAATCCGCTGTTTATATCCCCACAGCCTTCGTAAGAGACATCACTTGCCCCAGAACACACTTGAACGTATACCCTTCGACTCCCTTTCTCCCGTCTTTAGTATTCACCGAGGGAATTGTAAACGTACCTGTCAAGATGTCATCAACCGAAATCTATGTGCAACCCAACCCCCACAGAAATCAGATCTTCTTTCTTGTTGACAACCAAACTCCATTTACGCTGATCCCAAATTCAACGACATTTTCGGACTGGGGAGACTTCATGTCAGGCCCAACGAGTGTAAGTTTTTCGCAGACATATCAAGACTATTTCAGTGCTAAGAGAGCGTCAAGATCAAACCCTTCGAAAAAGGGGATGCAGGCCATGTAATATCGTCAAAGGCGCCTTTCGTTGGCTCCGCAGGCATAGTCGGATACTCGATCACAAGTCCAAAAGGCACAACTATCCATATTCGCCTTCTTGCGAGTAATCCGTTTATGAGTTTTCGGAGCAACTGGGCTTGTGTTTCGATGTATCATGCCGGAGGTTGTATCGACCAAGATGCTTATAACAACCATTACTATAATGAACCCCAAAGCGCCAGCTTGGCTTTCGAAGGCAAGACCCTCAATGTAAGTTATCCCTCTTTCTATCTTTACAGAAAACTAATACAATTGCAGCTTACCTCAAACATTGGCCACGCAGATAGGGCCACTGCAACCTTTGTTCTTACTTATATGTGACGTGCTATTATTGACGGCAAACCCTATATACATGTCGGATGACGACTTTCGTTAGGCAGCCTCTCACATTGAACGCGTTCGTTTAGGGGCTTTTGGAAGTATGAACTCTGGTCCTTTTATTGATAGTTACAAGTATATTGCCTGAAAAAACTTGGGTAGATCACAGTAGCAGTTCTCTTGTCAACAGCGCTCGCCTTCTTTATCGGTAGGCTATCTACCCATATTTGTACACGTCGAAGATTATACCTTGACGACTACGTTCTAATTACAGTTGTTGGCTTTCCTGCGGAGCTTTTGTCTCCCTCTGAACTCCTTTGTCTTATTCCTTTTCACGCCGCCGCCTAATTGTTCTCAGTCAAATTCACCACCGCATTTCTATCATGCGCATATTCATTTGGCAAAAACTAGAGCCGCGTGACATCTACGCGTTTCTTACCTGGACAACAATTTACGCCGTCAAGTTCCGCTGCTTCGCTTTCTTGAAATCGTTGCTGATGGGAATTTCACTCCATGACGACCTTAACATCAACATCAATGTCAACTGACAAGAACGACCTATATTCAGCATGTAACCGTCTATCCCTTGCAGGAATTGGCGGTATTGAGTCAGACTTCCATTCGAGAGAAAATATTTCAGAACCCTACCTTCGTTATAAGCCAGATGTAGCTAGATTGCAAATGACTGATTCTGCCCTACATGGGCCCCTCATATATTCTAGGAGGTAGCAATACTAGTATTATAGCCACTGCAATGTCCTTTATAGGGGACAACATCTCGATGTTCATTCTGTAATAGCACCGAAGTTCCCCTGGCCCGCCCCACCCCGTCCCACGCCAGTCCGCCCCCACCCATCAAATTTTTCACCGCTGCCCCAGCTTTACCGGTAGTACATCCACCCCTACAATAACCTTTCTCATCTTTCCTGGTTCCTCTGATCCTATCCTTCTCTCTGGTTTACCGTTTCCCGTTCATTTTGGACATTGATTTATTAAAATTCAAAAACTGCATCGAATAAAACAACAGGTTCGGTGGTGTAGTTGGTTATCACGTCAGTCTAACATTCGTTAGCACACTGAAGGTCCCGAGTTCAAACCTCGGCTGAATCATTCTTTTTGCTCCCTCGTGCTCTAGATGTGCTGCAATTTTCATGTCTATCTGATTCGTTTAGATTGCTAAGAGCATTGGCGGGAAAGCTTATTCTTGGTACTGTATGAAGGGATTGTGCTGTTGTATGACTAGCAGTAGGGACTATTTTATATGTCTCATGTGAGAATGAAAGAGCCAATTTTGGCATCAACCAACCACCCTGTTCGTGGCCTGAATAAGCCATTGAAGACAAGAACACTGGCAAGGTTTAATAATGTTCCCTCACTTTGGTCAGAAGTTTCTGAAGCCCATGCGATGATTTTCAAGACAGAAGGTGTTGTTGTACTACTACATTCTCAGAGAAATGGGGAAATGAAGTGATGTATAGCGAATTTCAAAAGAAACGATTGTATGATAGAGCAATGTCTTAAAAGACGTCATAACTAACCAAGGAATGCGCATTGAGAGCTTCTCGGAGAGAATAATGAGGTCTCTCTGGATTCTCGGCGATTCCTCTTCGCTCGAGATCATACGAACCTCAACCTTTGCTCTTTCTATAATGTTGAGCTTGTAAAGTATAGATAGGAAGTGCCAGGAATTGGTAGAAATACTGTAGATAGAAGCCTGAAAAGGGATCCTACCACCTCGAGAGTAAGATTGGGGTAATTCTTTGCTTCTCACATTTATGCTGTATTCTGAGATACTTCATGCTTGGATAAAAGCATTACTATTTATATCATGGGCATAATTCCCATTACCATTCATTGAATACTTGAGCCGCATTGTTAATTACACGATAGGCATTCTATCTTTCGCCTGCCACGGACTACCCAGCACAACCATAGGCAATATGCAACTGGAAAGTATCCAATATGGCAACCCCGTTTGTCTCACCATTCCAAAGGAAAGATATTTGTGGAGGCTCTTGTGCCTGCAACACCGCCGAAACCCATCGCCATAGCCATATTGCTAACAAGCAATCATACTCCAACATGCTGCAGAGATATACATGTTCACTCTCTACTTCTGTGCCAAAGTCCCACGCATGGCATATTCATCATAGCATGTCTTCATCATAGCGGGGGCGTTTAGCCCCGGCTTCATATCCATTAGACTGTCCCAGACACTTTCGAAGTTCTGCATTCTCCGCCTTCAGCCTCTTGTTCTCCCGCTGCACCCTCCGGAACTTAGCTTCCAATTGTTGAAATATTGTCCGCAACTCAGAATCGACGAGCTCGGGGGTTGGAGAGCGCTGGGGTGGGCCACCATGGGGAGTTTCGAGAAATGCCATCCTATTGGGGCGGATGCGAGATGAGGCCAATGGCAGAGTATCACTGTCCATATCTGAGTGCGGGTCATGGATAGTAGTGCTATTAGCATGATACTGAGGATTGTTGCCGTGTCGAAATGAGTGCTTTTCGTTGTCCGCTGACACTTCAGGATCATATGAGGATGAGGTGAAAGTGTGACCGCTTGTGATTTTATCGCGAAGACGTGGGTCCAAGCTCGAATTGACCAAGTTTTTGATAGGCTGTGGCGCAAGTGCATACACCGGTGCTGGAGTAGGCGGGGCTGATATCATCGATTCTTTGGGAGCAGCCTCATGGAGCTCAGGAGCGGACGTCTTCCTGCCAGGCGTGTAACGAATCTGGAGAGGCTGTGGAAGTGGATTATTGCGATAATACTTTTGTACTGTCAAATGTCTGATTATGGGAACGATGCAATCACTGTTCCTTTCAACCCTTTTGATGAGACCCCGCTTGCTGAGATGTGCCGCCTCCGTGAATGTCGGACGAATTTGGACGTTGGGTGACGGTGGTGGAAATCCTCTGTCTGACCACCAGGTGAGTGAGCAGTAGAGCATAGGACATGTCTTGTGTTTCTGTTAGCGATGCCCTATAGCGTCTAATAAAGGAAAAAACATGCCTTTCCCAGATGGTCGGTCGAATCGCAGACTCCACAGGGCGCAGTGCAAGCTTTCGAAGAAGTACCATGCCTTGCTTTCCGACAATGTGAGCACCTGCCGTGCTTTATGAAGTAGTCTGGCCCAAAGACCTGCGGAAGTATGAACTGATCGTAGTACAAGCCGCTCGGCGGGAGGTATCGTTCTTCTCGATCCTTGAGTGGATATGTAGGCACAAATACATTCGAAACCGGAAATCTGTCGCGAGGCGAAGGCATCACGTTACCTTTCGATTGAGCGTGCGTTGGGGATAGTGTTATCTATGGGTAGGGATAGGTAAGCCAGGGTTTTGGTCCGAATAGTGAATCGTCTTGAGGTAATCGGCACGGAACCCCGTGCGAGTGCGCTTGACGCAGCTGCAGAAGTTGTTGGGGATCTTGATATGCTTGAGGTAGCACAAGAGCTAGAGTACCTTGAAGAGCTTGAGGCGTTTGAGGATCTTGGAGAGCCCGAGGGTCCTGAAGAGCTCGATGATCTTGACGATGTAGAGCTTGCGGTGTTTGAGGAAGCTGACGAGAAGCGGGTGTGCTTGGCTGTGGTCCATACACTGCTTGATTAAAGAGAGAATTCGTCATAACGAGACGGTGGGGGAGACTCACATGGTGTTTGTTGCTTCGATAAAAGGCTTCGGCGTCGTTTGGGTTGTAGCAACACACGAGAAGGTTTGCATGGCAACGCGGAGTGTACACTGACGACCGAAGTCTCGTGACTGCTCAAGTGTGGGGCATGACGTGACTAGTTCGTTTTCGCAAATACAATAGTGCTGCCAAATGTATTGGGAAGGTGACACCACATGCTCCTAGCTCACGTGCCTTTCTCAGTGATTGTATTGAAAACGTACGCTTAAGTATAGCGTGTTGCGCGCCTTCTCTGGTTGATCTTTGGCGGCCGAAGGATGTAAGGCTCTCAATTGGTCGAGAACACATGAAAACGGATTTCCAAACAATAGAAATTGAGCTGAACCTTCAATAGTGATGCTGTAGTCCCCAAACATCTATTCTCTTTCCATGCTCTGAAGAGAGTTTACTGTTTTGATTTTGATCTTGATTCTTCGTTCTTTGTTCTATTGACAAGTCTTTATTCTATTGTTGTTTCGCCATTGTGTTCTCTGTTGCCCAGTTGTTTGTTGTAACCTCTATTTGTCGTTTTCTTTGAATGCTATTGTTATCTCAGGCTTGCTATTCTTGAACATTTTCTTCATATAAGAAATTCATTGTTGGCATTGTTATCTTGATCATTATAATAATTTCTTCACAATAGAAGCCGGACATTTCTCGGTTTCTTTAAAACTATATCTTATCGTATTTCCTATCTTCCTCAGAATCTGAAAGTCTCAATTTCTATTTCTTCCTTGTATTACACTGAACTACTTGCAACAAAAGAATCCCGAGAGATATGGCTCCCGTGCTGCGCTCTCGTAGCCTTCCCGCCCCACCTGGTGGTTCTGGATTGCAGCGGGCCAGGGATGCTTCCGTACGTTGCTTAATTACCGTTCATGAAGTTTACACCATGCTAATAGTGAACAGACTTCACGCATTACCAAAGGCTGGCCCTTGCGTGCATTCGGAGTAAAGAGCAAAGGTCTCTTACGTCATGTGGCCTCCAACGCCTGCTACCGGCGCGAAGCCGTCAAAAATCTCCTCCATATCCCGAAAGTGCTGAACTGGATCGAGACGCACAACGAGAGCGACCAGAACGGGACTATTCCGTACCCTTGCAGAGAGAATAACAATCCGACCCGTTGCCCGATTTGCGCTTTCAAACAATTGATCAACGAATATTGGAAGAAGAATTCAGCAAACCTGAA
The DNA here is from genome assembly GCA_010093585.1 of Melanomma pulvis-pyrius CBS 109.77. Lineage (NCBI taxonomy): Eukaryota > Fungi > Ascomycota > Dothideomycetes > Pleosporales > Melanommataceae > Melanomma > Melanomma pulvis-pyrius. Next base: position 46,247 of record MU001762.1, on the reverse strand, counting down.
TCTCCAAGTCTGCCAGCTCGACCGAGCCTTATTCCGTCGCAACTTACCTACACCCTGGACATTTTCTCAAGACACCCAAGAAGATGCTTCGCTATACCAAAATCATATCATGACAGCGTTGAGGCAGTATGGAACTCCGCCACCACAGTGGGAACACCAGAGCACCGCCTTGTTCGACATCGCTACTGCGTCTACGGATGAATGCAACGACTGTCACAACCAAATTGTACGAGGCACGACCGATGAGCATCATATTAGTCTTCCGATCCTTCAAATCGGCCTTGACTCCGTTAAAGCCGCCGTCCACCGTCACTTTTCGACGAGAGATCTTACGCTTGACTGTGGGGTTGCAGGTTGCTCAAGTTCGATGCACTCCAGAATAGATAGAATCGAAGCGGCTCCTGAAGTCTTGAGGGTGCAACTTCTCATCGTCGACCTCATTTCACAGAGGAAGCTATCCACATATGTCGAACTCCCAAAATTTATGGACCTCACTCCTTATCAATCCAACGCCCAACTTCCGCTCAAGTACCGCTTGCAGGCAGTCATTGCCCATGAGGGGGAAACTATCTCGTACGGTCACTATATCTCTATGGTGAGGGGACCACAGGGTGTCTTCAAATCGAATGACAATGCTGTCATCAAAGCGAATGAGCGGGAAATGCTGACCTGGCCATATCGGTGGCCAGAAACTGACGATGACGAAGAGCGTATATTCCAGCCGTACCTCCTGACCTTCGTCAAGGTGGACTAGGGCTTGTCTAAGCCTAGGTCTTCGCATAAGTCCCTGGATTGTAGAACTAGATATGCATTTTGATTTGAATTCCTTTTCCTTTCGTATTTGAGTTTAGCAATTTGGGAGTTACAGCGGATATACCCCCTCTGACATGATGAAAGACTTTTGTAATGATACTAGAAAGCACATTTTTGATTCTACACATAATCCTCATGAGCATTAAAGATTGAAGTGATGAATGAAGTCCAATATTTTAATGGACCAAACACATAGAACCCGGTGATAGCCTCCTATGTGCGGATTTGGCTCGCTTGCATCTTGTACACATTTTACTGTACCGCAGCTCCCCCCAAGAATTTTCCCATCACCAATGTTAGCGATAGAAGACGCTTTCTACATGTAATTTACTTCCCGCACTCTTCCCCTGCACCGTTCCGCATAACAAGCGGCACCTCTCCCGCAAAGAAAAACCGCCCCAACACCAAACCTCCCCCTTCTGTGCCCTCTTCATGATATCTACAAACTCACCCTCCCATGCCTCCAGCCTCAAATTCCCTTCAAACCCCGCTCAAGGAGCAAACACTGCGCCGCAAATAGACTCATACTTGCCTCACTGTGCGGACGACATAGTGCTAAAGCATCGCTTACAAGCAATACTCTCTCCTTCTTCTTCTCAAAAGTCTCTGATGGCAGGCACGAACTTCTCCGCGGTTTTCAGTAGGAGGCCTTAAAAGGCATGATTAAGGGTTGCTTTGTCTTGAGCGAACTTCTCCTTAAATTTGGGATCAACCTGCCTCGGTGGTGACGTGTTGACATCCATCGAATTCTGTCATGGCTTTCGCAAATTAGGGAGAGGTTGAAGGGAGAATGTAGTACGGCGCGCCCATCCCGACATCCTCATCTCATTTCAATCCTTATTCTATACAGTTGAATCCCCCATCCTTATCCTCCTCGTTATAAGCATGTCGCAGCTCCTGTTCCTGTCCAAGACAGCTCTTGATTTCCTGTCAATCCCGAGCACGAGTTGTGAGTGCGAGAGGGCCTTCAGTGGAGGTCGGAGGACCGTAACTTTTGATAGGAACTCTCTCTCTGGGCCTACGATTGAGGCACTACCGGGTAGTCCAGAGTAAGTTGAACAATCTCGCACTACTATCTCATCAAATCAGGTCTCCTACTCCTCCTACTTTTCCTACTATCTGAGTGGACCCTAATTCGAAACGCGCAATAACGAATAAACGAAGTCATAATCTTCATCGAATCGTGTGCGTGACGTAGGTCCATCTCAGGTCTATCCTCACGCACGAACGCACGCTGAAAGTGAGATGATTCGTGGACAAAAGGCCTGCGCGATTCAGTATGCGTTCGGTTGCAAGCCCTGCGCCCGCGTCAATTAGGACGGTAATTGTTTAATCCAGCATTCCTCGTTCTTTTTGGCCAGAACCCCAAGCCAGTGCTTCATTTGTATTGTTCTTGCAGAGTGACTCTTTATGTATTGTTCTACTTCGGTGAAAGACGGCAGCGGTGAAAGACGTGAAGTACAAATATAAAAAAAATAGAGTGCACACACTTAAAAGAATAATGCAGGAGGACAGACTCGAACAGCAGAACAACAAAAAAAAAGGATTTGTAACCGTTGGGCCACGGCTTTATGTGACCGTTGGGCCACGGCTTTATGTGACCGTTGGGCCACGGCTTTATGTGACCGTTGGGCCACGGCTTGAAGTCTGAAATTATGAAAGTTTCTCAAATAAAGAATTTATATACAGTAACAACTAATATTTGCGATAAGTGCAGAGGGATTTCTATTGACGTGCGTGGGGCTTTGCGGTTAGCGTCTACGTTAGCGTGCCGTTAGCGCTTTTGTTCTGGTCATTCACTCAAAGTATGCGCACGAGCTAATATGTCAAACTGATCACGCGAGTCTCGACGCTTAAGAACGTGGTATTCATATATCTCTACATTTATTACAATCAAAGGGACGCAGAAGCAATTACCGCAGAGAAGAAAGCACATCAATCCAGCCTGGTATAATCCTCCTATATCTACTAGATGAGCGTTTACTTATACAATCAAACACGTGTACATAGCGTTGACACCATCATGAAGGTCTTAAATTTTGTGGATACAGTGACAAGACATGTACCTAAGTCTAAGTCATGAAGACAAAGGGTTGTAGGGTATCATTGTATTTCTTTCTAAGCTACCATCTCGCCCGTGATTCAACCTGAAGTTCAACTCCAAATACAACTTCAATCAACCCTTGATACCTCTTCGTAGATATTAGTTCCATCCTAAGGCACCTGGATTTGTAGATGTGGGTTTTTTGGAAGTACACTTGTCGCTCTCGATGAGGAAAGCTCGTCCGACCCCACCGAACGAACGGATGTACTCTCGTTCGTCCTCAGAGAGCGCCTTGTGGCGCCATTCACACTTATCGGCCAAATAGCAAACCCGGTGAGTGCGAAAGTGTGAGAAGCACAAGCCTAGGTCCCAGCCGGAGTCGGAGCCATACTTGAACGGTCCTACCTTGCCGTCGGAATGGATATAGGCATTCTTTGGCTTGAAGTCCTTATATAAGGCGCTGTTGAGCGGAGCGTGTCGATGGCGTTCTGGTAAGGCGTTGTACTGAAGCTTGGCAAGAAACTTCAACAGATCTGCTACCTTCTCCTGGTCCTCGCGATGTTGGATGCCGAGTTGAACAATCTTCTGCTCTAAGTTTGTTGTTCTCAGATCAACGATCTCCTTGTCCTTGTTTGTTTCGCGCTCCTTGGTGGCAGTCATCAGCGACATCACTTGACTGTTGTACTTGTCCTTCGCCTCTTGAATCTTTTTATCGTGCTCGTCAAGTCGTTCCGAGAACTCAAGGGTCATCTTGTCTTTGTTGCGAATGTGCCTGTGGAGCGCAGCTATGTGGTTCTCATGACAAATGCATATCACCTGGAGTTCGACGTTAAGCTCTTGCTGCAAGGTCTCTATTTCAGACAGTCCGTCAGTCCTCATATAGGAACCGTCGTCTGCGTCGTTCTCGCTTCTTTTTCGTTTTTTCGTCGTCAAGGGATGCAAGGTCCGTCCAATGCTATTGCCGTGCAAATCATGAGATGGGGGCGCTTCACCAACGAGAGCACGATCGTGCTGGTCTTCTTGGGGGTCGGTCATTCCGCTGCCGGGTATAGTATTCGAGCCTTCGTGTCGTGGTGCCGACATGTCAGCTCCTAGAAGTACTGGTTGATTAACTTCCGTCTAAGGTGGACCAGGAGTAGACTTACTATCCGGATGAGCATGAAGGCTTGGCCTGTAGTCGGAATCGACAGGCATGTCCCAGCCTGTGACATTTGTTAGACCTACTTGTGGGTTCTGATATCCGATTGAAAACGCTTACCGTCTAGCTCGTGAGAGCTGTTTCGCTCGAAGGCGCGACCACCGCGGGGAGACGTCGAACCTGCGACATTTGTTAGACGCACCGAAGCACACATAATCTAGAGAACAAAACTTACTATATTTACGATGGGTACCGTTGTTAGCGCCGGTGCCAGTCTCGCCCTCGCTTTCGCTACCACTACCCATTGGTAATTCATAGCGGATGCGACCACCCCGTGTGCCGCGAGGAGTCGTTGGACCTAAGATTTGTATTAGACGCATGCGTGCAGAGCAAGGTGGGGCGAAAATTCGTTACCAGGTGTTATCGAGGACATCTTGCAGTACTGGGTACGATGTCGTGACGCGGCGGTTTGGAAAAGAAACGTTTTGCGCGGAAGGGAGATTAGGTTTATGTTGGGGCAGAGAGTCTGGTGGGGTCGGTGTTGACATTAAGTGCGAGTGTGCCAATGCCAAGATTTCCGACGACAAGCTCTAGCGTTTCCCCCTCAAGTCACGTGGCATAGAATGTGAACAATCAGACTCGACTAGACGATTCAGCAGCGATTTGCATGCTAGTAGTCAGCGTAATCTTCTTTTCACAATAGAACTAGATAATAGACTTTACTTTAGAGCAGAGCGCTTGCCCAATTCCCTTCGCTCGTTCACTGTTTGAAGAGCGTCTTTGTCGCCTATAGCTAAAGCTGGGGGTTCACCGAATCCAATTGTATGAATCATGCAGAAGAACCCTAATAAGGTTTCTAAAGCCTATGAGAACATCATGGGTTGTGTAGATACAGGGAAGTGAAGAACAGATAAGACTTTCGAAACGCCGCGGTGCTTTTCCAAAGGCCAAGACTCATCAAGCAAGGGCGACAAATTCACCGCCCCCGCCTATTTCCCCACCTTTCCCTCATCCTGCTCACCGCCTCAACGTTATCGCTTTTCTCGGTCGCAGTAGAGAAGCCCATCACGGGTAGCAAAGGCAGTAAATACGAGAAGATCGATGACAGCCCCAGCGAAACCCTAAGTCACAACCCCATCAAGGATTCTATCGACAACCCTACCTACTCCACCGTCGAGAATCACGAAATCGCAGCACAAGAGAGGAGATCAGACTCTCAAAGCTCAGCTTCCGACTCCAACGCCCTGCCGACCCCTCGCCACAACCGCCGCATTCCTTTCGCTAGCGACAATTTCAAGGGGATGTCCTTCTCCCACAACTCCACAATTATAAAGTCTGTGGCTAGCCTCGCGGGCGTAGCGACTATCTGGGACCGGAAGATCCGCGGCGGCTTCAATAATGCCGTGCAGAACGTCCGCAACACCTTCAACGATGTTATCGAGAGGCTCAAGAATATTGACGTAAAGGAGATCTCCAAGGCACTCGTGGCATGGTGCAAAGCTAATCCCAAGACACTGACAATCATCATCGTGGCTATTGTCGTCTCGATTCTGTTTGGTGCACTTGCCCCGATGATGTTGTCCGGCATCGGATTCTCTGCCGCAGGGCCGGTCGCAGGTATGTGCTACATTTAGTTCATTTCCTCTCACATCATTTTCCACCTCATCTAACACGAACTAGGGACTATTGCTGCGGGATGGCAGGCGAGCATCGGGAGTGTCGCTGCTGGAAGCTTCTTCGCGATTCTACAGAGCGCTGCCATGGGTGGTTTTGGGGTGGCAATTGTGAGCCTTGCCGCCACCGCTGTCTTTGCAGTAGGCTTTGCGGGGATTGCAGGGTTGTGGATGTGGCTTAGAAAGAGGGATGGGGATGATGGAAGCAACGGAGGCATTGGAGATGGGAATGATGAAAGCGACGGGGATGGAGATGGGGATGATGAAAGCGACGAGGATGGAGATGGGGATGATGGCACACTCGTGAAGCGCCCGAAGCAAGACTAAGTCTCTTCATAGGGCTGGATCTATGCAGAGTGGTAACCAAAATTGTGGCCCGAGAGAGATGGATCTGCAGAACAATCGGAGACCTTGAGAATTGTACTTTAGAGATGATACGGTACTAAATGCAGATGCTTGGTTCATGAACGAATGCACATAAGTTACAGTGATGTGATTTCTTCAGAGCATCTAAAAGAAGCATAGAATATGTATGAGCAACCAGAATATTGTCCTAGTGGTTCCAGGATTGGTCTTAACCAAAACAAGACATTAATATTGACACCATATCTATGTCAAGACCGCATCCTTGTGCTTCTCCAGAAACTGACGGAAACTCGTTAGCGGTACACCCAATTTCTTCACCTCCTCAATATCAACGAGCTTATGTAGTCCAATCGATAAAGTCTGTCCTGCAATAAAAGGATTGGTAGCGGATTCCTTCGCTGTCTCTTCCTCGGTGCGAAAGACAACCTCCACTTCCTTCCCAGCGACAATCGAGAGCTCCTTGACAATGTCCTGGATTCCTAGCTTCTCTCCGGCAAAACTGATGGTCTTGCCTGCATATCGGGGCTGATCCTCAAATACTGCCGCAGCAATAGCTCCAATGTCGTAAGTGTCCACTAATGGTAGGACAGTGTCAGTCTCGAAGCTAGTCAGGAACTTGCCCGACGCAAGGTCTGGAAATGCGTAGCTGGACAAGGGACCGATCAAGTTCGTCATAAAGTATCCTGGCCTAATGATCGCGAAGGGGATCCCGGATGCTTTGACCAATTTCTCGACGTCGCCTTTGTCAAGGATGGCAGGGGCAACAATGCTCTTCTCCAACTTTTCTTTGATGTTTGGATCGTTGAGAGGTAGAGTCGTAGAGTGTACGACGAACTCCGCGCCTGCCTTCTTTGCAGCATCTAGAGCGGCACCGGCCTCACGTGTTTCGGCACTGCGGTCGGTGAGGGATGGCATCTGGTTCAGAAACACCGCAGTGCAGCCTACGAGGGCGGCTTCCACGGAAGACTTGTCGCTGAGCTCGCCTTTGTGGAGGGAGGCTCCAATTTTTTTTAGAGCAAGGGCGCGGGCATCTTCAGGGTCTCGGACGAGAGCGTGGACGGCCCACCCAGCTTTGAGGAGGTGTTCGGTGACGGCTTTTCCTTGAGAGCCGGTTGCTCGGATTACAAGAGCAGTCTTGTGGGACATTTTGAAGTGAATGGAGTGAAAATAGATGAGATGATACAATGGCGGGTGTTGAGAAAGGTTGAGGAGTTGAGAAGGCTGCGGATTGATAAGGAGACTGATGAGAATGAGAATTAGGAACACTTAAGTACTTTCGTTCTGTGTCATATGCAACCAAAAAGACGTGATTCATAAGCCTCCGTTAGACTCAGGGTTCTGTATGCAATAGGATACAGATTTAGTAGTGATGGCTATGGAAGTCCGCACTTGAGCTAGCGCCACACCAACGCCACAGCGGTAGTCCGCACGCAACCTGTCAGTCTCTCGCGGGGACGAAACGAGTGGTGCAATATGAGGAGCTCATTTTCTTCTAGATGGACTAAGATGCATCCGAAACAATACAACACACTGACCTTTGTATCATTTGGTAGTAGTGGTGAGGTGGATGATCGAATTGATGCCTTGCTTACATAATGCGCTTACTTATCGGGGACAAATCGCACGCTTTACGCGTCTCACGCTCGACACCTCAACATCACACCATGCCCCCCGACCGAAATCGTACTTCCAACTCCCAGGGCCGTCAGAAGTCGTGCTCAGAGTGCGCCAAAGCAAAGCGTCGTTGCGACCTCCGACAGCCTAGCTGTCTTCGTTGTACGCGACAAGACCTGACGTGTCTCTACCCGCCTGCTCCTGCTACTACCGGGACACCTAGCTCGCACAGCGCTTCTATGACTCTCGAATCAGTTGCAGATGACGACAATCTGTTTTCTTTCGATGCTCCGAGCTATCCGAATGGCCACGACGTGGAGCTATTAGATTTTGATTTTTGTGGTGGCCTAGGGTCGATTTACTCCTTCGACGATCAACTCAATGGCGACGTTGGAGGTTCTCTTTCTCTTTCACGTCTCAATTATCTCCCTGGAAAGTTGTTCTCAGCCTCTCATATTACACCCTACGCTCAGTCGCGTGTCGAGTACTCCATTGAGCAATTAAAAGCTGCCCCAGCCATGATGGTCTTCAAAAATCAAACCCCTTGGTGTCATCCGAACCTATACGAGGATTACATGCCTCGTTCTCTCCAAGACGCACACGCGGCTTGTGCCTTGTACTCGTCTAGAAACAATGCAAATGCCACCTTCGTCGCTCGCCACATCACCGACCACCTGAAGGAATTACTGGACTCACCTGTGCCAACTAACTCAACCGAACTCCTCGCGCGTGCCCAAGCCTTGGTCCTTTATCAAATTATGCTAGTCTTTAGTGGAGATATTCGGTACTACGGTCAAGTCAACGCCCTCATTCGCCAACTTGAAGATATCGGAACCAGGCTACAAACCGTCGTCATGGAAGAAACAGACCCGTCCGACCCTCTTCCTTTGTATCCTACTATAGACGCTCGAGCAGCTTGGAAATCCTTCATCTTCCGAGAAGCCGCACGTCGCAGTCTTCTCATCCTCTTCCACTTTCTTGCCATGTGTAACCTAATGCGCGGGCATCTGTCATCTTGTTCTTCACATCTCGCTACCGGGAATCGAGTGACACTATCTGCGCATTTGTGGAGTGCAGCCTCTGCTTTCGATTTCGCTGTTGCCTGGAACGAGAAGAAACACCATCTCGTGAAAGAGTTGAACTTCGCTGATGTGCTTGAAACTGCGCGTGCAGATGACATTGATATCTTTGGGCGGATGATCATGACGGGTCTCATGGGCATTGATGATGTGAAAGGTTGGTTTCATACAAGAGGTGGAACTTACTAGAATGTCAATCAATACCAAACCAAGATTAACACTCCAGTCAGAAACTGAACGTCACCGATAGCCATAGTCTTCTTGTATGTCCATTCCACCTTCTCATCTCTCTTCAACTCACGCCCTTAGAGCAATTGAAGCAGTCTCACAAGTTGCAAGACTATGCGCCAATAAGCCCAGCGCTACGTGCACCCAAGTCCATACTCGCGGTGTGGGCCAAATTCCTGTCCACGATACGCGCTAATCCCACGTTGGCCTAATTGCTCCATGAACGAGTTAGGGCACCATTACACCCGAGACGAGACTTGGCTTCCTCGACTACCAGCACTGGCTGTTTACTCCCATTGCGTTGTCTGGCTGGGGGATATAAGAGGCGGTGGGCGAATTAGTATTGGATATCATGGAGAGGGTAATCTGTATTTGGGCTGAATGTGGCCTTCAGGTTAGCGGTGGCTATCGTAGTGATGCTTCTCCTCATGGCGACGCTTGGTAGAACAAAGCTTCTCTGTCCAGCTCCCACTCCACTCGAACGGAGAGAACGGAGGAGGTTTGTTATAGAGGGAGGTGAAATAACTCATTCACTTCCTTGGCACTGCTTACTTAATACAAAAAATTCCAGTTTTGATCTGGACTTTTATCGAACTTTTAGAAGACACCATATTAATCGGTTTTCTATTGACAATAATAATCCCAGATAAGCGCTATATGCACAACCTATACCTTTTCAACGTAAACTAACCTCTCACTCTTCTCTTCTCCGCTATCTGAATATTGTGTCATCTGCCCAGCTAGAATCGCATCTCTCACGCTATCTTTCGCGAACAAGACGTCAATCTCCTCTAAACTCTTACCAGTAGTCTGTGATAGATTAGCCACTGCCTCACACTGGAGAAAGTAAAGATATTTGAAAGAGTGACACTTGCCTCAGGACACATGAACCAAACAAACGGCATCGCAACCCAGCACGACAACACCATCCAGATCCAAATCTTCCACCCGATCTTCTCCAGCGCGATCCCGCCCGCAAACACTGTGATGAAGCTAAATAGCCATTCTCCAAATGCGCCAGCTGCGCCGCCGACGTGGCGGTATTTGAGAGGTGCAATCTAGTTTACATGTCTATTAGCATAGCTCTAACGTGAGGAGTGGAGAAAAGTGTACGAACCTCGGGCCCATACAACCACGGAACGCCAATCCATCCATACCCAAACACCATATTCCATACGCATATCATGGCTGCAGCGGCCCACTGTTTCCCCACAGTCGCGTTGGGCATCCCGATGAGAATGACGAAGATCGTCATGAGAATCGCACAAACGAATGCGGACCAGAATAGGATCTTGCGACGTCCGAAGCGCTCTATAGTTATGGGTAGTGGATACGTGCCTAGCGCGAACATGGTGTTCATGACAGCGGCGAGGAGTTGCGCGAGGAAGTCTGAGAGGCCGACGTTCTTGAAGATTACGGTGCTGTAGTAGACGGAGAGATTGATACCTGGGAGGTTTAGTTACTAATGGCGAGTAGAGCATATTTGGGAATGAGGTCGTGTTACCCATCATCTGCTGAATACTCAATATTAAGAAAGATATCCGAATCCTCCGCCCGGCCCTTAGGTCGCTGTTATCCCAAAGTAATCCCCAGATATTAAATTTGTTCTCTTCCTCGGACTCTAGTTTCAGTGAACTCATAATCTCCCGCTTCATGTTCTGAACTGCGGGGTCGTTAAGAGGCTTATCGTGAAGCTTGGAGAGCACGTCGTCTCCTTCGGCCTCTCGCCCTTTGGCGTAATACCATCTCGGCGTGTCCGGGAGGAAGAACATGACCGATCCGGAGAGGAGAGCAAAGACAGCTTGAAAGCCAATGGGAAATCTCCAGGATACTTGATTGTCCATTCTAGTGAACGCGAAGTCCAGCCAGTACGCAATCGGAATCCCGGAAATGAGAAGACAGCATGTAAAGGCGACTTCCGGTCCTCGTTCCTTCGCTTCTATGGACATCTCTGCCATGTAGGTTGGTACTGTGCAGGAGATGAAACCAATTCCAAAACCACACAAAATCCGTCCGACTATGATGTGGGCCACGCTCCAAGCAGACGCTTGCAAGCTCGCTCCAATGATGACACATAGGTTCCCGAGGAGAAGAATGTTGCGTCGCCCGAGTGGCATTCCAACTAATGCCACAAAGAGGGAGCAGACCGTGGCGGCTAAGGTGTAGGATGAAGCAATCATGGGGATCACATAGGTCCCGGTGGGATTCCCCATAGCATGCAGGAAGGGTTTTGTCGTTTGAACGCCTCCAAGAACCCCGGCGTCATATCTATTGAATGTCAGCTGAGTATGTAGATCAATAGATAACCGATGAACGGACATACCCGTACAGCATGAATGAGACACCACAGCTGAGTCTCATCATGCGGTAGAGCACCCGGCCCTTGACTGATTCAAACATGTTTGAAGAATTGTTGAACACGAAGAGCGAGAAAAATAACGGTGAGACGGATAAGCCTTTCTCGGACCCATTCTACCATATCTTATACGTCCTCTATCATCACCCCCATTCTCGTCCGTAGAAGCAAGGCTCTGTTGCTATGTCGTTCTAGTCCAAATCTGATTAGTTCATCCCCGCAATCTTGGCAGCGGGATTCATGTCCCGTGGGGGAAACTCCCACCCCATGGTTCTCCCCGGGAACTCGGGACTCTTTGTCGATCAAGGCGAACGAGGTAGTTCCGGCCGCTGAGGGGCATGCAATTGTAGTTTGGGGTATTCCCGCCCAAAAGACGTCAGTCGCGAAGATGTTGTTCAAAAGTCGACGCGGTCTTTCGCGCCTTGAAACCAACACGACTGCTCCTCTCTCCTACCCATACACAACCATCTCACTAAAATGGGCTCACCGTCCGTAATCGTCATTGGTACCGGACCCTCGGGTATCTCAATGGCTTATACACTGAAGCATAAGCTTGGGTTTGACGATTTTACGGTACGACATCTCTCCGCTTCTAAAAGCCTAACTTTTGCATCATACCAAGGGAGTTTGCTAACTATATTCAGATTTACGAGAAGCTCGATGGCGTAGGCGGAACATGGCGCACAAACACCTACCCCGGCGTGGGCTGCGACGTCCCCACAATCTTATACTCCTTCCACTTTAACCTCAATCCCAACTGGTCCAAGGAGCTCTGCGACGGACCCGAAATTCTCGAGTACATGGAATCCACGACGGATAAGTTCGATCTGCGAAAACACATGACCTTCTCGATTGAATGTCTTGGTGCAGCTTGGAATGCGAGGACTACGATGTGGGACGTCAACTTCCGGGACCAAAAGACGGGTATTGAGTTTGTGAGAAGTGCGACGGTGTTAATCAGCGCTGTGGGAGGCATATCGTACCCTCGAGATGTGCACTTCGATGGCATGGATAAGTTCCAAGGCGCCATGTTTCATACGGCGCGATGGGACCATTCAGTGGACTACAAAGGGAAACGCATGGCGGTCATCGGGAACGGCTGCTCTGCCGCTCAAGTAGTGCCAACGGTAGTTCAAGATGCCGCTTTCGTGAAGCAGTATGCTCGATCGCCGCAATGGTATCACGAGCGTCCAAATCGTAACTTCACAAAGGGAGAGACGTGGGCCTTTCGATACCTACCATTATGGGAAAGGTGGAAGAGGTTACAATTATTCTTGGAAAACGATGATCTAGTCTCCACGTACATGCCAGGAGTGAAGGCCAGCATCAAGAGGGCAGCTGTGGAGGATCATGCAAAGAAATACATCTTCTCCAGGGCGCCGAAGAAGTATCATCATTTCCTGATTCCGGATTTCCCACTTGGTATGGTTAAGACCTAATGGAAGGGACATGGGGCTGATGAGATTTAGGTTGCAAGCGACGTATCTTTGATCCAAACTACCTCGACGCACTCAACGCCCCCAACCTCGAAGTAGTCCCAGAAGGCATCCGCGCAATCGATGAAACGGGCATTATCAACGTAGATGGAACGAAGGATGAGTTCGATGTAATCGTTCTTGCAACCGGTTTCCAAGTGCAGAAGTTCTTGACACCGATGGAAATCATTGGCAAGGAGGGCAAATCGCTGAACCAGCAATGGAAAGAACATCGCGGCGCGCAGGCGTACATGGGCTCCTACGTCCATAACTTTCCCAATTTCGCCATTCTGTTAGTTTTCGCACTATGAACGCCGCCCACTGCTAATAGCCTTGTAGGTTCGGTCCCAACACATTTCCAGCTCACAATTCTGCCCTCTTCGCTTGTGAAGTTCAGATCGAATACGTCGCTCGAACACTTCTCAAACCACTTCTTGACCAACAAGCTTCCATCATTGAGGTAAAGGGTACATCAGAGAATCAATGGGTCAACAGCGTTCACGGCCAATTAAGAGGATCGGTGTTCCAGGCTGGCTGTTCAAATTGGTACATTAATGAGTTCGGGCGCAATGCAGCGAGCTGGCCAGGATATGCAAGCACATTCTGGAAAGAAGCTTCTATTCCTCGATTTGGTGTGTTTGAAAAGAAAGGTGGATCCAAGTTGTGGTTCCTGAGAAGACTGAGCAGATGGCTGCGTACCACAAGCTCGACAGCATATGGGCTAAGTGTCTTTCTCATGGTGCTTGGGCTGTGGAGGAACGAGAATTTTAGGGGATTTATTTGGAGGACAGCAGACGTCGCCTTATCTTATACTCGAGTTGTACTGGAAAGGTAGATGCTGCAGTGTCTATAGACTCAGTTTCGATATATCATAGCATCGCTATCTGGGACGTCTTTTCTTTCATTGTTTTTTCCAACTCTGACAGACTTGCCACTCAATTCTGTCAGGTGTTAAAAGGAATCTTTTCGCCTGCGTTGCCCTATCATCTCCGCTAGAAGGTCCTCTGCGAGACCGGTTTCGACGTCAAAAATCTAAGATCGCAAAAAGCACGTATGCGTCACAAAATTACGATCTATGCATGAAGTCAAGGCGAAAGGAGACCGGGATCCCAATCCCGTGGAGTGTTTTCCATGGCACCCAGACGACCCCGCGTTCTCCAAAGGCATACCCCGCATTACGCTAGTAATTGTCAGCAGCGTACATTGTCTTATTTTGGGACAACGTTTGGTAACAGGCGTATTTGTGAATTGATTGCAAAGACAAGTGAACTGAGGCAAGGACTTCAACTCTCACCCTCAAACATGTTTCCAATCTATCGACTTGCTCGACCCACTCTAATAGTTCGTTGTACTCTTCAGCTGAAAGCACAGCCCGTTCATCGAACATTCTCTATATCTCATTCCCGATATGTCGATGCCAGCTTGCCGCCGCGGTCGCCCTCGACTAAAATCAAGAAGCAAGCTGGCGAGAACCGTTGGATCGCAGAGCGCATGAGCTTAATGGGCAAGACAACTGTGATCACTGGGGGTGCACGTGGTATTGGATTGGCGCTAGCTGAAGCCGCTGCTGAAGCCGGAAGCAATCTTGCCATATTGGATGTGCTCGACAAACCGCAGAGGGATCTTTCAGAACTCGGAGTAAAAGCGGAGTATTACAGGTGTGACATTCGTATTCGATTTCTTATATGGCAGGGTATTGATAAATTGTAGGACGGATGTGACTAAGATGGATATGTTGGAAGAAACATTTGGCCGTATCAGTCGAGAATTTGGGCGTATCGATAATTGGTAAGTTTCCATGTAACTCGAAAGCCCCTCAGGTCCCTACTAATAAGACAGTGTCACTGCTGCTGGTATCGTGGCCGATAAGCCCTTCTTCGAGCACAAGTGGGACGATTGTGAACGACTCCTAAAAGTAAACGTACGATGCAACAGTCTCGTTTCCAGATTCCGTGGCTAACGTTCCAGGTTCTGGGTACGTTTTTTTGTGCACAGCTAGCTGCAAAAGCTATACGAGAACAAGGCACGGGAGGAAGCCTAGTCTTGATCGCCTCCATTGCTTCACACATGGCTATACCTTTGCAACGGCTGACTATGTATGGCGCGACAAAGGGCGCGGTCCGAGTTCTTATGACGCAATTGGCTGTCGAGTTGGCACCCTGGAACATTCGGGTGAATACGATATCGCCTGGGTTCATCCGCACAGACATGACGGAGCTGTGCGCTGTCCAACAACCAGAATTGTATTCAGTCTTTAGTTCAGCACCACCGCTAGGTAGGATAGGCGAGCCTAGCGATATCGCGGGGGCCGTAAATTACCTCCTGAGTGACGCCGCGTCGTACACCACAGGTGCTGATATTTCCATCACCGGTGGTTTAATTGGCGGGCGAATAGCAAACTAAGTAGAAATCTTGAATTAGAATCCAGGAAAATCCAAGCTTGTCAATTCAGACCAGAATATAGAGTCAATCGCGTTCACTGAAGGGTTGAGAATCGTGTCATCTTGTGGCGTGCTGGTATCGGCAGAGGGTCCACAAACTATAGTAACTGAGCCATCTTCCCAGGCCGATCGCCTTCTTCGTTTGGCTGTCCCATTGTCGTACTCCGTACTCGGTGCACTCACGGAAGTCCGCTTCGCGCTATCTCGAGTAGCTTTAAGCAGTTCTGTCTTGATACCATTGACCACCTCGAGTGCCCTAGATGCGTTTTTATAGCCCTTCCCCATCTCCATGAGCGCTTGACAACACACTTCCAAGTCCTTCCATGCAGAGTTTTTCAGTGTTGGTTCAGTAGCTTCACAAGCATTTAGGACGTGAATGAGACTTGCAGTGAATACAAGATGAACCGCCTGGATATTGATACGGCGAAAGCTGTACAATCTTCGGTAAATCTGCAAGAGCTTCGCGATAGACTTTGCAGAGCCAGTACATGCTGGTCGTCCAACCATAGGGTCCGAGAACGCCACGTCCGGTAATGTTGCAATGCTAGCGGGGAAGAAAGGACGATTGACAAGAATCATAACACAGTGGTATTGCATGTGGAGCTGCAACACATGTGGTACGTAGAATGATGACACTGACGACAGATCTACGAGGAGGCTCGGGGGAAGGCTGGAGTGCCATTCAAGCAGCTCCGACCGCATGTTTGATGCAAAGTCATGCAGCTGTTGAGCTCCCAGCGAAGATACGACCGAGTCTGAATAGAGAGTCTCACGTACCCTGGTCATCTTAGCACAGAGTGTTGCGTTGTGCTTATGTAACTCCTCAATAGGGTCGGAGAGGCGGGGGAAGGCGAAGTCTTCGAACTCGTCCACGTATGGCTGCCAATACTTCTGCTCGTAGGTCGCACAGACATAGGGTGGCGCAGTAATAGCCTGCTCATGGAGCGATACCGGCCGGCCAAGATAGAGGGACCACATACGCTCGTGAATGAACGCGCCCCAGAACACAACTCTTCTTAACATCGCCTCTTCCACGTCCAGTATTCCGGCGTCCACGTAGGCCTGCGTGTCAAGTTGAAGGCCAAGATCAGTTGCCAGACGGACTGCCATACCACTGTAGAGCCATCCACGAGCGTCAAGAGTACGGATCGACTCCACTCCGCTGAGGATACCAAGAGACTGTACAGTCGATAGCGTGGGAGAATCTAGTTCCACATCCAAGAGTGCTCTGGCACGCGATGAGAAGAATTCGACGAGTGGTTCCGGTAGCTCCACGCATTGTCTTGATGTGAGCGAGGCACCCACGGCACACATAGCGTTGACGAGGACCTCGGAGTAGAATTTGCTCGTGCCGGTTCGCGACTCTTTGCATTTCCTTCTTTCTCGATGAAAGATATCTTCTTGGACGAGATGAATACTTGGGTCTTCCCAGCAAAAGTAGAGCTTGATAAGATGCTCTTCCAATTCCGGTTCGACGTAATGGCCGACACCTGCGGCGTGGAGTGTACGCTGAATTTCATCTGGATTTGGAAAGGTAATTGAGTTGTTCGATTTTCTTGCTCCTGTGACTAGAAGATGGAGATTCGATGTCGCGCCATAGAACCGTAGTTGACCATCTTCCGCAATCTGGAGTGATCCTAAATTCCCCGCGAGTTGATCTACGAGCGGCGATGAGACATCGGATGTTGGAGATGGAAGGGCGGCGATTGGCGTCTCGGGATTGACTGATGGATCAGATTGGTTCAGGAATGACTGGTTCCCCGGCTGCTGGAGGTTTTGATGACAGTTCGAGGATTCAGCTGGTGTCATCGGAACGAGTCCCTTCTCCTGTGGCAGAGGGATCCCATTTGCGGCGAGCAAGGCTTCCAGCTGCCTCGCATAAGCCTCAACAGCAGCCAGCCGATCCTTGATGGGAATCTTCCGCTTGTCGAGTCCATGCTGATAGATGCATTGCTGCGAATAGAGGACGCAATTACTGCAGGAAGGTGTGACGGCGTCGCACTTTATCTTACGCGTCCGACAATTCACACAGGCAGTGGTGACGTGTTTCTGCTTCGTCTTCGAGGTTGGACGACCGAAAGTGTCCGCGGCCGACGCCATGATAATATATAGTGATGCGCGGGCATGATAAGTGGTCAAGGGAGCTCTGGAGGTTGGTAGAGACGGGATCCGAGTTGGAGGCTAGCGCGAGGATTCCAATTTGCGGGGAAGCGCTAGACCGTAAATAGGTGCGTTATTCGATTGTGAAACGCACTTGGAGCGCAAGGTTCGCTGGGGTGTATTATAAATTTCAATCCATCTATGTATACCTAGAAGACAATTGGAAACTAGCGTGAACCAAATCAGATGAAAAGCAGCAAATGAAATACTATGTGATGAAACGAAGTTGAAGAACTAGCAGAAGAAGAAGACGAAGAAGAACCAGATGAAGGAGAAGACGAGCTTCAATGGTGACCGGAACCTCGTCCGCCAGCTGATGGTCGAGCCGTCGGCTCTGCTTTACCAAAATTCATCGCTTTGACCTGTGCCTTGGTAAATTGTTCGGTTGGAAGGTTAACTTCACGAACAAAGAGATCGGACGCTTTGGCATGATAGACCGGCTTCTTTTTCCACGTGGTTGTAAGAGTTGTGATATGCCTAGTTCCCTGTCAGCGAAATCTCACGTCAACACACGAGAACCATACGTCGCTTTTGCCGTGTGTTTTGCGCATTTGGTAACAGAGAGAGGGCCATATCGCTCGTTCCTCTTGTCCAGAGAATTAGCCTTGTCGTGTACTTGTGATTTCGTACTGTCTCCTTCACCCGTTTGAGCCCCTTCGTCGTCACGATCCACATCCTTTAGTCGTATGTCGTTGTGTCTAGACTGTCGAGCATCTAGTCCATCGAGATTGGAAGCCTTTACATGCTCCCATGGATCCAGAATGATATTACCGTACCCTTCAACATGCTTAGGTCGCCAGATTTTCCCTTCATCGAGGTTGGATGCCTTTTCATGTATCTGTGCTGGCATTTCACTAAATTCTTG
Organism: Melanomma pulvis-pyrius CBS 109.77; assembly: GCA_010093585.1. Lineage (NCBI taxonomy): Eukaryota > Fungi > Ascomycota > Dothideomycetes > Pleosporales > Melanommataceae > Melanomma > Melanomma pulvis-pyrius. The sequence continues at coordinate 27,995 of MU001762.1, read as the reverse complement.
GTTGGCGTAGTAATAGTTCTCGGTAGGGGTCGTGGATCTACTTCTGGGTTAGTAGAAGGGCATTAAGTAGTCTAAAAAGTGAAGTAGGAAACTAAGTTTTGAGAAGGGCCCTTACGCAGGTACTTCTGAAGTGGTAGAAAATCCTATCAACACGGATGAAGATATAGGCCGATCAGTAATGATGTCATCTCCAAACACTGGAACAAGAAAAGAGAGGAGTGCAAACGTGATAGAAAGAAGGCCTTGGAGTAACATCTTGAAAATGTGTCAGTACTGTTTTGGCCAGGATTGCTGGAGACCCATTCAGGTCGATATATGTACTTGAATCCTTGTAACGCAATTTCTTTCCTTGATCAGAAATTCGTAACAAGCCTAGAGCCTGAACTTGATTCTCCATTAATAGATATAAGGAGAGTTAGCCAGCATACTGGTGCAACAATGTGTAAATGAGAGGTCACGGAGATGAAGGTGCTAAGCACGCCATTTACGGTCGAAACACGATTGGCCTATGCTGACGAAGACACCTTCTTGCGAATTATATCAAGAATAGTATTGAGTACCACTGATGACTTTTGTCACTATACAGATCAATGTTTTTAATAGCAAGGGCATTGAAGTGATGATGGGCAGAGAAAGAGATGTTACTTAGGACTATTTCGCGCTATAGCATCTGTCCAAATATGATATACGTCACATACTGAACGTTCTCTAGACGAGGTCCGCTTGCATCAGAGAATACCAACACGCAACTTCATGGTTGTCGAAAGATGGAGAGTAAAAGATCTAAATTGAGCAAGCTTGGAGCAAACCTTGTGTTTGAAACACAGGATTGAAGCGCACTACATGCATCTCCGATGGGACTCACATATGCATCTTCAAGCCTCATCGGAAATAGCTTTCCCGGCTCGAGAGGAGTACAGTCCATTAATTATTTAAGGCTTAGTTATCACCAATCTGATGACAAGAAGTAGAAATGATTTATTTCTAGCTCGGGGAATTGATACAGAAGTCAATGATCCATCCAAGGAAATTATAATATATTTTCTCCATCTCATCTGTCATTTTGGCGAGGACGCATTCGTGGGGTCCACTCGCTTCACATAATTCCGCCCCTTTAGGCGTCCTTGGTAAGCTTTAGTCATCGCCACCATCAAAATCTCCGTTTGACATATGGTTACGCAGCTGGTACGGTATGCAACGAACACATTCATCCCCGGTGCTAGGAATCACAGAGGTTCATAATCGGACGAGTCTTGACCATCGCCGCTGTCGCTAAGAGGTTGGAATAACGACCACTGGCCATGTCCTCCTCATCTTTTTTCTGTATGAATTTTAACCGGCCAAAATTTTCTATTGTTCCATCTTGTCATGGCCTCTGCGTCTAATTCCTCCTCGCTACAACCTATATCCTTTTCACCATCACAAGAGTGGGATGGCAACGACGGGCACTGGAGTTCTTTTATCATGCGCGTAGGCAAGCCCGAGCAAAACTTTCGCGTCTTTCCTGCATCCGCCATGGGTGAAACTCTGGTCCCTATAATAGATGGCTGTGGTCCCAAGGACCCTCCCAATTGCGGGGATCTTCGCGGTGTGTATCCATTTCAAGATAAAGTGAGCGGCGGACTACAGGTCAACGTGTCGACGACGTGGAGCGAAATCGGGATATACTACTTAGACGTACGACCAGAAGTGAATTTCACAGGGAAAGGGTTGTATGGGCTCGAGAATCTGGGACTCATGGTGCAGAATTCGGGCGGCCCAACATTGGAAAAACAGGTCGTTGCGGGTGTAAAGACCAAGACTATTTACACAGGGCTTTTCGGATTAAGTCCCAAGGCTTCAAATTTCTCCGAATTCAACAATCCGCAGCCTTCGTATATGACAACGCTGAAGAACTCCAAAACGATCCCAAGTCTCTCCTTTGGATACACGGCTGGCGCGTATTACAGTGAGTCTTCATATGCCTTCATTCGCATCCAAGTCCTTTCTAATAATCTCACAGAATCCCCAAAGGTCCTCGGAAGCCTGACACTAGGCGGATACGACTCCTCCCGCTATGAGTCCAACAACGTAACCTTCCCTTTTGACACAAACGACGATCGACCCATCAGTCTAAATATCCAGAATATAATCGCGAAGGATACACTCATAGGTGTACAGAGCCTGATGAGCGACGTAACATATACACGAATCGACTTCACAGTGCCGCATCTCTGGCTCCCGAAATCGGTCTGCGATCGTTTCGCAACCGCGTTCGGACTCACATACGACGACGCAACGGATCTGTATCTTGTGAATGACACGATTCACTATAAACTTCTGCACAAAAACCCATCGGTGACCATTGGCCTCGGATCATCCTACAATCCCACACAGCGCGTCAACGTCGTGTTACCGTACAGCGCGTTCGATCTCCAAGCTCGATATCCAATTTACAACAACGAAACAAACTATTTTCCGATACGGCGCGCATACAATGAATCGCAATACACGCTGGGGCGCACGTTTCTACAGGAAGCGTATGTGACAGTTGACTACGAGCGGAGCAATTTTTCCGTTTACCAGGCATTGTTCCCGCCGACAAATGTGAAGCAGCAACTAGTGTCGATAGCGAGCACAGACGTAGCCGCTGTAGGCGGCCTGTCCCCAACTCAGACACCGCATGGGGGCCATCTCAGCCACCGTGCGATGGCAGGGATCGCCATCGGCAGCATTGCAGTTCTCTTGGTTTGCGTCTTTGTCGCACTGACCTTCCTTTGCTGTCGGAGGAAATCTCCGAGAAAACAGGGACGAGAAGAGAAGAAGGGGATAAATCAGCAGACATTGGAGTCAGCAGAGTTGTTTGAGACGATGATTTATGAATTGCACCAGGCAGAGCGATGTGAGTTGAATGGGAGTGAGCCGGTATATCAGTTGTCGTGCGAGAGGAGAAGCGTGCATGAGATGCCGGCCGATATTCAGTCTAAGGATGAGATGTTTTCGGAGAAGGTAAGGGTCTGGCTGGGGTAGTGGGACTTTGCATGTTTGTATTATTAGTTTATTATCTATACAATATTGTGTGTATTTAGTACATATCCGAGAACTATTCATATTGCTTCCATGAGATGGCATCTTGAAGGGGAGGGAGAGGAGGGGGAGAGGAGGGGGAGAGGAGGGGGAGTAGTTTAGTATGTTCTTCAAGTCAACATTGTCCCGGAACTTTTGCCCTCTGGGCCAGCCTAGCTCTTAACCGCGAATTGTAAATCAAGCTCGTTCTTGATATTGTGCTTCGTGATGGCACCAGAGTATCGAGTTAGGCCTGAGTCTAGCGCGTTGTTGCAGCAAGAAGCCATACTTGTTACTTGTTAGGAGGTACATTAACACAAAATATAGCAAGTAGTTGGTGTGTAGATTGGTGGTTGTTGCAGAGTTGATAGACGACCTAGAGCCCTTCGGTGAAAGTGAGATGTGTTTGCATCATCACAGTAGTTCAGACTGTCTACAACCTCTAGTGCTGAGCTATACTTTAGATCGTAGCCTAGAGTGGTAGCCTAAAAGGGATATAGCATAGTCGCTTCATAAAGATTGAAGTTGTGAAGTAGACAGATCATTCTACGCCACAATTAGCCCTCCGCATTCCTCCCTCATTTCCCTCTTCCAAGCTGCCTTTAGCCTCTGGAACTCCCATTCCTTCTCTTCTTACTTCCCTCCTCTCTCCCTCAACGCCGCATTCTCCTTTTCTAGCTTTTTAATCCTACACCTCATCTCCTCGTCGCGCGCGGTCCTATCATAAATCTCCTTCGCCTGGTGTAGAATCATAATGCCACGCAAGACTTTTGACTGATCCTTCATAGCCATGACCGTGTGTTGATATCGTGAAACGGGGTGGAGGAAGCGGGCGTTCTCGTAGGTGCTGGTGAGCTCGTGAAAGCTGATGCAGGTGCTGGAGGCAAGAGACATCGTGTCGCTGTAGTATGGTCAGTTTGGTATGTCATTTATAAGGGAGTTGTGACGTACTTGTGCAGATCTTCAATGGTTTTGTATTCTTTCTTTTCCGTAGTTTCGGTGACATTTTCGGTAGATTTGGGGGCAGGAGGCAACATGTTGGACGGGAGAGGTAAGGTGTTCAGATAGCGGAGAGCGAGAATATTATTGGTTTGAGGGAGCGCGAAGTTGAAAGTGTTCCGTTTTGTAATATCCGTACACCGTCCTTCACTTCGACCATCGTTGTCAGTGCCAAGCAACACTTGATAGGTTGGGCTAGGCCGCTTTCGCTCAACATCTTTAATATTCTGCGCAAGTGGATGCTTAGATGATTAATCTATGGTTCTAGAGAGAAAATGAAATGCTCAACAGGCTTCTCTATTCTTCTTCACTATTTAGTGTAAGTTAGTTTCCTTACTGATCACACTCAGAGCTGTCTAAGGCAACAATGCTATAATCCTTTGACTTATTCCGATTCGGATGTCGCAAGAGTAAAGGAGGGTGTTAGAAAATGGCAAGGCTAGAGGAGTATGATGTCGCAAGTGAAGACGTGGCTTAAGCTAACCAATGACATCATGGATATGCCAGCGTATTCACTCAACCATGAGGATTACGGGATTTGAGACAGAATTGGCTCCTCAGCTTCTTATTTAATCCTATTTTAAGTGTTGGGTTAGGCCCTAAGAACAACTTGACACGTTTTGAAATCGGACTGTAGAATGATTGCTTGCAATAACAGAAGTGATTTCTGTCCGGCAAGGGCTCAACGGGTGAGGTATAGGCTATGCTAAGAGGATTCTACAATGTCGGGCGGAGAGCATGGAGGGTAAGGAATAGTCGGCGAGTTGAGGAGAGGCAGGACAGGAAGGAGGAGGGGCTCATTAGGCAGGTCGAGGAGGCGGGCTATTGTTGTAGAAGTGTTGCGAATGAAGGGAGTGAGGAATAGGTAGGGTGGAGAGAAGTTATCGTGAGCTTTCAAGAATTCCAAGGTTGCTGTGCCTCAACAACACTTTCTCGGCAGGTGCCGGATATAACTGTCGAAACCAGGATTACGGAATACAAAAGTAACATGAGGACGCACTAATTAGGAGCGGGAGATGGATAGAAGCACGACGCCGCTCTCGACCCTTGTTGAAATGACAATGGTCATTTACACGAGTCTGGATGATGGAACCACAAAAGCTATGCAGGCGGACATAGTAGTTGGCGCCGAAGGGGAGAAGTCTAAGGTTCGGAATATTATGTCTCTAGAACTATAGCCAGAGTACGTGGGGTATGTAGTGTATGTGACCTTGCGTGGGCGCGTCCTGGAGGGTGTTGTGAGGACGGAGACGAAGGAGGCACTGGAGAATAGGGTAATTGTTATGAGGGTTGTTTCGTTAATTAAAAACAATGAAAAAGATGCTACATGGACATTGTAAGGAAATGCGCGCCACTCGTGAGTCATGGGTAGATACTGCGGCCCATACATTCTCGCCGATCCAGCTCCCCAGGATGAGAACTCTCCAAAATGCGTCTGGATATGTTTTTAAGCTTTTTGCATTGCACAGAGAAAGAATTCTATACTATGTACCGGTTCGTGAACATGACGCATGTAAGGGTCGGGACTCGCAGGGTTAGTTTAAGCGTATTTCGAGTGAATGACTATAACAACAACGCTAAAAGACACGCTAACTTGAACGCTAAACCGCACGGCCCCACGCACGTTAGGCAATCTCTCTCTATTTTGTGTAAATATTAATAGTTACTCTATATAGATTAGTTAATTTTGAAATACTTCCATCAATTATCTAGCAAAGCGGAACCCAATGGTCGAGTTGCAAATGAGTTGATTAGAAATCAACAATGCGGAACCCAACGGTCAGTTGCAAAGTGGAACCCAACGGTCAAGTTGCTAGGAGGAACCCAATGGTCACTTTCTTTTGCTGTTCGAGTCTGTCTTTTGTCTTTCTGCATTATTCTTTTAATTGTCTTTTTGCGTTATTCTTTTAAATGTCTTTTTGCATCTTTCACTTGGCACTGGTCTGAATCCTGTCCACATAGCTCTTACCTCTTACTCCCTCCTCTGAGGGCTTTCTCTCCTCGCCCCGCTCTCATATACTAATATGACCTAACCCAGTACAACAACTTGCAATGACCTCCTACAGCGAAGAGCAGGGCGGCGGGTGCAAGGTAGCGTATCAGCCAGCCGACCGGCGAGTGTATTATCGTTGCCTTCCTCTTACTGGAAAGGCTAATGGCCGCAGAACTTTAGGATATTGCGAAGCACCATCTCCGCCCACGGCTGCGGGCAATCACCAAGATGGCGATGATACGAACCAGTCATCATTTAATCCTTAGCCTAAATCAATCTTCGTGGAATACTACGCCACGAAGAAGAGAGATCTTGTTATTCAAATAGACGCCCTGAGTGAAAAGACCGACGCCATACTCAACGGGGATGACGCCGACCAGGAGGCCCATCATGTATCGATGCTTCCGATAAAATAGATATTCTCTGTACAGCAAAAGACCGATAACATTGAGAAAATGCGCACGCTACTTATTTTATCGAATTCACATTCGTGTAGGTTTGCAGTGCAATTTTATATTTAATGGGATCTAGGTTCTGCAAATAAAAGGAGGAAATCGCCTTGAAGAATGTCCGCTATTGCCACAACTAATCACTATATAGAAACCCCTCCACCGCTATCATGCGTAACCGAGCCCCGGTATCTAATAGCCCACATTACGCACCTTGATGCCCGTCACCTCGATGCTTGAAACACGACGGGACAAAAGATGCGAAGCACGAAATTGGAAGACAAGACAAGACAAGACGATGATCTCGCGGCGCGGGGTAACGTGAAATGATGGCATAGCGCACATGGCACGAGCGATGTCGGCGCTTACTCGATCATTACCTAAGAAATCATACTTCTGAGGGCCCTAGGCCTGAGGACGAGCAACCTTGCTCTTCGCAAACACAACTTTTGCCAAACTCTCAATGCTGCCGCTAGCTAGCAGTTCCAATACCTGCAGGTTTGCCTCAAACATCCTAGTGATGTAGTTCCTTACCTCGATCGCCGTCAACGAGTCTAGCGGGTAATGGCTAAGAGCTCGGCTGATATCCAGCTCTTCAGGTTCCATGGAGATGACTTCAGCAATCTTCTCAACTAAGGCGTTGCACACAATTTGCTCGGCTTCAGGCCTCGATGGAGCAGCTTTGAAGGCTGCGCTCCAGGATATTGTCGTCGTGGTATGCGAGGAAGTGGAAGCAGCTTCGGCTGCGTGGAGAAGATGTGAGAATTTTGCATCGTTAGACCAAAAAGGTCGCATTGTTGGGGTAATGCGCATTCCGGTGATAGGGTGTCCGTTACAACTGGTCAACTTGCCTTCTATAGCTGCTTGGATCAAAGCAAGCATCTCAGCTTCACAAATCGTGTCGCTGCCAAGAGTCCTGGCTACTTCTGCCGCTTTCTCCACGTCCTCAGCCAGATATCCAGCATCAGACACCGCTGTCAGGTCGATTGAGGCAGCCTGGATGCCTTGACCGATGAGATGTTGTGCGAAGCCGTTAAGGAAAGTGTTGGCTGCGGCGTAGGCAGCTTGGCCACGGTTGCCAACGGCGCCGGCGGCAGAAGAGATCAAGACGAAGAAATCGAGAGAAATTTTGGCAGCGAATAGTGCGTGGTGAAAATTCCACGCACCCTTCACCTTTGATGTAATCACAGTGGTGTATTGCTCATACGTCATTTTCTCAAAGAGAACATCCTAACATCAGTCAGTATATGATGAAGCAGACGATCATCGGGTAGGGCTTACATGAAGAACCATAGCGCCGTGGAAGATGCCCCGCACTGGAGGTAGACCGTCCAGTCCCACTGAGAGAAGGGTGTCGACGTCGGCTCGGTCGGCAACATCGCAGCGGCGAATCACGACATTCGCTCCAGCGTTGTTGAGCGCATCGATTTGCTGTCTTGCTTGTCCTCTTAGTGTACCACCACGCGAGAGAAGCACAATGTGCTTCGCGCCTTTCCCAACCATCCACTTGGCGATGCTACGCCCAAGACCGCCCGTTCCACCAATGAGAATATATGTCGCTTCCTGTCGGAAGAGAGCACTAAGCTTGTCGATACGTGGAGCCTTATACGGAGTTAGATTGTGCGTACATCGTTGAAGAAAGAGTATTTACCAGGACCAGCTCATTGTCTTGCGGAACAATTACAACCTTCCCATTTATGCCGGCTGCCTGGACGTCCTGTAAAGCTGCAACAATATTCGAGATGCTGAACACCTTCACGCGGAAAGCTGTCTGTATTTTGCCATACCGGAGCAAAGTTGCGATATTGGCTAGCGTACGTTGTAGAACCTGTGGACGATATGTGAGAAGCGCAACGACATCTGCTGATAGTATTGTTATGTTTTTTTCAGTGGGGATATTTCCGGCAGTGCCATATCCAGCACCAACGTTGATGAAGCGGCCAAAATTTGCGAGGCATGTCCATGTTACGCGAAGTGTGTGAGGTTCTGCGACAGTATTGAAGACAACATCAATACCGCGCCCATCAGTCGCATCTCTCACGTTCTCGGCAAAGGATCCGCTGCCTACGTACCATATACGGTCCTCTGGCACACTAAACTCTCGCATCAGTAGATCCTTCTCTTCCGCAGTTCTCACTGTAGTCCAAGCTTCGGCGGCAATCATCTGCACAATAGATAGAGCTGCCTGGCCGACAGCGCTTGCAGCGTCATGTATCAACACAGTCTCACCTTCGGATAGGCTGGCCTTCTCGATCAGTGCATATGCCGCCGTGCAGAATGCAAGAGGTATGGTCGCTGCCAACTCGAACTCGATATGATCTGGAATTTTGAACACAAAAGGAGATTCTGTGCGAGCGACGGTGGACAAGGAGCCATTAGTGGTGATTGCTGCCACGCGATCACCAACACGGATATTGGGAACACTAGAGCCGACAGCGGTCACGATGCCGCTACACTCAATACCAATCGCTGAGTCTGATCCAATATCTCCCGAATTGATACCGATGGCTTTGACCTGGAGGTCGACATGGTTGTCAGGAGCAAAACCCAGGAGACTCTCGTCGTCGTGAAAGGCAAGGCTATCAATCGCAACCGGTCTAGCCATTTTGCCCCTCAATGGCCTCTCGAGAGCTGAGAAACGAGCAAGTTCTGTGTTTGAAGGATGAATCTGGTCATTTACATAGTCATTCATGCTATCATCATTGACTATTCTTGGTGTGTACAGCATTGCATCTCGCTCCATGAATTCGGTTTCCTTAATGATGCTGTCGGCAGTATACACACCAATGAACACGTCAAGGATTGTCAGGACAACATTGGTGGGGCTTGAGACCTTAAGGTCATCTAAGTCGAGGGTAACAAACTTCATGAGTGTACCTTCAGAGCGCAGCGTCCGGCTCAGACCGGTGATCATGTTGGCATCTGGATTTTTGGAGTTGCCGTATGCGGAGTGTACCACCCATAAGAGACCTTGTACACTGGTGAGAAGATGTTGTAGTGCCTTGAATTCTGAAGCATCAAGGTTTGCTAGGACTGGTCGCTCGAGCTCCGTAAGAAAGATACACAGCTTATCCTTGGAGAGGAGGGCCATGGAAGAGAGTAAGCCCATAGAGGGTATGATTCCAGTCAATTCACTGAGTCGATCCGAGAGGCCGGAAGCCGTTATACACTGCGATGGCGATTTTCCATGGATGATGACCACTTCAGCATTGAATTGAGGCGGCCGAAGACGATTCTTCTCTCCCTTTGGCAGAGATTGCAAAGCTTCCCATTCAAGCTTGAAACATAGCTGACGAGCACCTTCCGTCTCGACACTGACGCTATTTTCCAGAATAGGGACGACCACAAGATTCTCCACTGATATCATTTCCTCGCCCGTGCTGTTTATAGCGAACATAGAAAATGTGTTTGATCTGACGTCCGATAGCGATGTAGAAGGATTACATATCGCTTGGAAGCCACATCCAGGGCCTTGGAGGTATTCGCGTACTTTCGACGAAACCGTGACTTTACTAATAGAAGAGGGCAGGTGCACCGTTTTTAGCGGTCCGGTGGCATTAAAGATGGACCAGTACATGGAAATCAATTGCTCGAGGAGCGTGGGGTGCAGTATATAAGTAGTCTCTTCCTGATGAGGCATCTCGGACAAGGTATCAGCAAGGGTGATTTGCGCCGTAGCAGCACTCGGCGAAGCTTGGCCATTCGCCAATCCTTGGAAAGTCGCTCCATAGGACACACCGATCTCGGACAGTCGCTTATACATAGTCTGAGCAGTAAATTGCCGAGAAGCTACAGCATCAACTGCTGAAAACTTGGACTGCAATTTGTGTTTTTTCGTTTGCTGTGTGCGCACTCCATCGATGTCGTTGGTATCAGCCGAAGCAACACAAACGAAGCCCGTGCAATGCTCCGTCCAATCTTTGTTCTTCGACCACGAGCAGATGTTGAACACATGCGAAAGTCCATTCACAGGGCTATCAGGATCGGATCGCAATGTGATCGTCAATTCTAATTCTTCTTCCGTCAACATGGCCGGCGCCTTAACGGTTAGACCCTTGATTTCCAGGCGGTCGTATTGTATGTCTTGCAATTGAGCTCTCTGAGCTATGGCCTCAAGTGCCATGGCAGCGTAACCTGCAATAGGAAATATGGTTACACCCTGTATCTGGTGATGGCGCAGCCATGGTATGTCATCTAAGCGTACGAGGCTTCTCCATGTTGGCTCAAACTTATTCGCATATGGTGCTAGACTGCCAATGATATCGTTTCTGGGAGCATCATGGTACTTGTGGATTTTGGTAAGCCGCGACTCGTGATAGAAGCTGGAGGTATGGTTCCATGCGTAGCGAGGGAGATCTGTGAGTACTTGCGGTGGCCTGTTAAGTGGCTTGGGAAAGTTGATCGCACCCATGTTAAGTGCAGTGCCTTTAACAAAGAGCATACCAGCTAGTGAAAGCGCAGTCTGAACTGCGTCCTTGTTTCTCCAAAGTACGGAAGAATATTCAATCTTTGATGCCAGCCCGCCAACGTGCTTCAAAATTTGTTTGATGGGACCTTGAAGCGCGGCATGTGGACCAAGCTCAATCAACAAGTTGACGCCTGTTTTAGAATCTGGTCGACACATGCTCTCCACAGCTTCATCAAATCGAACCGCACAAGTTAAATTCTTCACCCAATAGGCAGCGTTAAGCTCCGTGCTGATAGCCAGACGACCAAGTAACGAGGAATGAAAGCTTATGGCAGACGGCTTCGGAGTTTCTAGGTTGAGAAGTGACTCGGTGTATTCGCTAGCCACGAGATTCATGTGGTGTGAGTGGTACGCAGTGTCGACCTGCAACTTCCGTACAAACATTCCAGGGTGTAATTCTTCAATAAGGATTTGTAGCTCCGTAATGGCGTCCACATCTCCAGAAACTGTTACACTTGACAGGCTATTGACGCATGCGATTCGTACTTCTCCTAGTGATGGCGGTATAAGGTTAAGTAGTGGAGCGATTTCGGATTTACCAGCACCAACAGCCATCATGCATCCGTTGAGACTTGGAAAGTTCTTCTTCAAAAGAGGAATCAGACGACCTCTGTGGTAGGCAACCGTTATAGCGTCCTCGAAGGTAATCAACCCAGCAGCATAAGCTGCTCCAATCTCACCAGAAGAATGACCTGTGACAGCTGAAGGGCGAATATTCCATGAGTGTAGGAGATCCACAAGCGCTAACTGCACGGCCGTGCATGAAGGCTGGGATATGTGGGCTGCGTTGACTCTGGTTGTCTTCTCGCTCTTCTGTAGCTCTTCTACAAGGGAGAATTCGGCGCCTATGAATCGAAGGTGTGCGTCGGCTTTATCTATAACAGAGGCATAGACTGGATACTGCTGATACAGCTCACGTCCCATCGCGCACCATTGCGCTCCCTGTCCGGTAAAGATCCAGCCAATGCGAGGCTCTTCAAGGGCTTGTTTTGCAGGTAAAGTCTTGCCGCTAGAAAGAACTTCAACTAGGTCTACAGCAGATGATACTGTGACTGCAATGCGCCATGGGTGCAACGACTTCCTTTGTCCAAGTGTGTATGCGAGGTTGCTCAGGAGGTCGTTTTGGAAGACTTCTGGCCGTTGCTCTAGGTACACCCCCAGGTTCTGCATCACCTTCTCTGTGCTTGCTTTGTCATTTGCTGAAAGGATGAACAGTCGCATAGTGGTGTGTATGTTGATTTCCTCCATGGTCTTGCGATCTAGAGGCCCTCTAGTCATGACAACGTGTGCATTCGTCCCGCCGAAACCGAAGCCATTTACGCTAGCCCATCGCTTGCCATGCGGCCATGGTTGTTGGCGAGTAGGAACTTTTATACCCCACTCGTCAAGTGGAATCCCTTCATTTGGTTCTTTGAAGTCGTGATTGGGCAAGATAAAACCGCGCTCGAGCATTAGCGCAGTTTTGATGATACCTGCGATACCTTCTTTCGTCAGTACTTGCTTGAAGATCGGGAGAGCTCATCGTGTATGACGACGCTTGTACTTATAGATCGACGGTCAAGCCAGAGAACAGAAATTGAACGCTTACCAGCAGCAGCCTCCAGGTGGCCAATATTGGACTTCACAGATCCCATATACAGAGGCTTCCGCTTGCTTCTGCCTTCGCCGAAGACGTTGTGAAGCGCACCCACTTCGATTGGATCTCCTACACGTGTCCCCGTGCCGTGAGCCTCTATATAGCCTTACGCGGGAGTTAGTATGCCATGGCTCTAGTATGCTTTTGATTTCTCAGGAGCAACATACCTGTTTCGCGAGGATCCATGCCTCCATTCTTGTAGACCGAGCGAATCAGCGCCTCTGAAAAGAATGGTCAACTATATCCGCATACCATATGGCATCCGGCTTACCTTGTGCCGACCCATTTGGCGTCGTAATCCCAGGGGTCTTTCCGTCCTGGTTGATGCCACTGCCAGTAATGACAGCCCGAATTGGGTCGTTGTCTTTGATAGCCTGATCAAGCCGCTTTAGGAGGATCATCCCGCAACCTTCCCCGCGACCATAACCTGTTCCTCGCTGATCAAATGCGAATGATCTACCTGCTTCTCCAAATAACCGTGACATGGAGTAGGATATCCAAAATTCTGGTAGCATGTTCAAGTGAACACCGGCCGCAATTGCCATACTTGACTCGCCGTTCCGAAGACTCTGGCAGGCAGTATGTAGCGCAACTAAGGAAGATGAGCAAGCGGTGTCGACCGTGAAGCTTGGGCCTCGTAAATCGAAAAAGTGCGAGATTCGGTTTGATTGCATAGCCATAGCGCAGCCTGAAAGAGATTAGTCATATTACACAATATCATGACCAGGACTATCGCATACCTGTCGCTTGGTGCATAGGAATCGTCTCAGGGTCTCGGAATAAGTCCGCCTCATATTCGGAAAACGTGCCACCAACGAAGACACCCACGTCTTTTCCTAGCACTTCGTGCTTAGGAATACCTGCATTTTCAAGGGCTTCAAAAGTGCATTCGAGCAAGAGGCGTTGCTGAGGATCCAAGCTAATGGCTTCCTGCTGGGTGAAACCAAAAAATGGGGCGTCGAAGACCGTCAGGTCGTGTGAAAGGAAGTTGCCGCCACGAGCATTAGTGGTTCCACTCTTTCCAGGATTCGAGTGGAAGAAGCGATTGGCAGAGAAGCGAGATAAGGGTATTTCGGAAAATCCAGTTCGAGAGCGTGCGAGGAGCTCCCAGAACTCATCCGGTGTGCTGACGCTGCCTGGCAGGCGGCATGACATGCCAATGATAGCAATGGGTTGGTGTTTGAGCTCGACGTATGAATTGGTATATCCTGATGTGTATCCATCTTTGTACCCGTGGCTGTAAGCATCCTCAACGGAAGTGCCAGATGAAGGAGTGCCAATGCCATTTGCGGAGCCATTTTTGACCGCATTGGTAGAAAAGTAACCGTTAGATTTCTCGCTGATACTATGGGAGTAACCTGCAGTTGTGTCGCTGTTGAAGCCATTCGAGTTGAGAGTTGAAGGTGTCGATGCCCCACTATCTGCAGGAGGGACGCTGAGCGAAGCGGGGTAGTTGCCGTTTAGGATCTCGCCTCGCTCCAATGCTGAAGTAAGAGGGAAGGGGGCCATCTCCAGCAAATATCATCCACTCCTATATTGAAGCTTGCCCTTGAAGAAGACTCAAGACCCAAATTGTTGAAGAAAGGTTGTAGCAGCAGCAATGTGCAACTGATATAAGAGGACGCTTATAAAATCCAAGAAGACCCCGAGTCACCGCCGAAGAAGGTGTTAAGTATACAACAACACACCTACATTTTCAGGGTCTTATGTCCGGTTGGAAGGGAGACAGGTTGTGGCTAGCTGAGATCGCGATTTCTGCTTCCGCCATTGCTTAGATTTCGAGCTGTCGTCGCCCGACGTCCCGCAACGCGAGTTGCTTCTACGTACCAACAATCTTTTCATTCCATGAAGGGAACCCATAGCCGAGTCGAGCTTTGAATCCCAGGAACGTAGAATTTTATCGGATGCAGTTTAGCAAAGAGCCCCTCATGCTACTTCGTTTTGCTTATGGATGGTAATTGGCCTATCGGCGAGTGGGGACAATCCGAACCGAGGTTGGGGCATAAGTCGGATTGAAACTGTGGTTGCACGCTGGGAGGGATGCGCATCGGTATGTGGGGGTGATAATAGGCATTGGTAGGTACTGTCGCATCGCAGTAGTCGGTGGGTCCGGATGTTGCCGACAAACTCATTAACTTGATAGACCAAACAACAGAATACTGATTTATTAAGGCACAATGGTAACCTATAGCAGCACTGTCGAGCTCGTAGCACGTGATAGACAGATAAGATGAAGCAAGGTTAAGATAACGTTTAGAAGCTACGTCCAGAAAGTAGCGCTAACGGCACCTAAGCACGCTAAGCAAGGAAGGGAAGAGCACGGGGGTAGGCTTAGCTTAGTGAAGACGACCAATTCATTCCAGCGCCCACTTAGCACAATTTACCCGCTGCTAAGACCTCTCTTTCAACGCTTAGCAACTCGGCATTCCGCATAACATACCAAACCAACCACGTCCATGCCTGCCAGTTCGTCGGGACAGTTCTTATGGTTCCCGCGTCGGTTCTTCGAAGCTTGCGGAATGCCCGGTCCGCACCGTGCCGCACCCCTTCCTACAGTGTTTACTTTGTCAAAATATGTAGACTTAGAAACCGACGCGATTGACGTCCGTTTGGAAACATTACGTTGCATTGGAATCCTTCTTTTCGGTATTTGATCACTACCTCATCTGGGTTGCGGGCTTGTTTTGCTTTGCCGATTGTTCACCATCTTCGTGGAGAACAACAACCAAGGTGAGCCTCACATAGCTCCAAGTACAGAGGACTTAAGTATCGCATCTTGGACGTAGGAGCACAGCGACCCTTTATCGACAGACACTTGCTTTTTCTTGCCCAGGATGCGATTCTTGTGCTTGCCAGGTGCGTATGGAAGCATCGAAGTCAGTTTACAGCTATCTATCCTACTTGATACGACTGTGACTAACAATTCACAGAAGTTCAAGGTTCAGCTAACCCCCTTGATCAAAGAACTCGAATCCGACAAGAGTGCCATCTTCCACTTCATTCAGGGCCCGTATGAGGTTGTTCCGCCTCCTGGATACGAGGAATTCTTCGGTGGACCACCGTATTATCGCTTTATCGTGCCGTTGGACGCCGACGCCGACACCACCGACGTGATTGAGCGCATTCGCGACTTTCCGAAACTAGAGACGCCTGAGATGACGATGCGTGAGCTGATGACGTACGGCGTAGCCAAAACAGATGTCAGCGCCCAACGGACCTTGGACTACCTATATGAGATCATGGAGAAAGAGGGTCCATTTGATGGTATAGTAGGCTACTCGGAGGGCGCAACTATTGCAGGGACTTTGCTGCTTCACGAGCAAATGAGAGAGAGAGACGAAGGACGACTCCCTATGTTCAAGTGTGCGCTCTTTTTCGGTGGTTGGCCACCGATGACACCTACACTTGATGGAATGGTACTCGCGGACGAGAGCGACCTGATGATCGACACTCCTACATGCCATATCATTGGCTCCTTGGACCCATACCTTCATGGGAACATCGCTCTCTACAATATCTGCGACCAAGATACAGCCTTCATCTTCGACCACGGGAAGGGCCATACACTACCACGAGACAAGCACACGGTTAAAGAACTTGGTGATACAGTTCGTCGAATGATTTATGAAGTGACTGGTGGTGTTTCTCCTTACTGAAGTTGAATCTACCTTCGCCGCTTGCGCTTCTTTTCTCCGCATGTATACGAATACACATTCACCAACTTAAGCTATCCCCGATTTTTCATGCAGATAGAAGATGCATTGCCGGTTCCGAACGACATAGTACAAACCCTAAGCTGTACCCGACAAGCCAAACAATATGCCAACCCCTCGCCTCTGTATGTAGTGGAGCTGCTTAGCGCGGGATGTTTATCCCCGTCCTGGGAGGCGTTTAGCTTAATTAAAACAATATCTTTTGGACCATAATACAAACGAACACATCTATACACTTTGCGTTGATGTAACATATCGAAACCTATCACATAACATTCCTAATTATCTTCAAAATCGCATTCCAGACCCAAAGAACCACCAATGCTAGCCATCGAGTCCACAAGTTCCAATCAGTGAGAGCCTCTCAGTAACTGAAATCTGCATCCATAACAAGTATCCATATTTTTGGGGGACCGCGGATCTCTGTAAGGGGCCAAAGTTGCACATTTGAGTCCCAGATAACCATCATGCCCTTCGGGCGGCTCCCACCCTACTAACGTGTACAGGGTTGCTTTTTCCTATTACGCAATCACCGACATCGCTGACACGTGAATACAACGGCAATTTCCATGGGCCGTTGCATTCTACATGTACATCGATCAAGGAATTAACGTAATTCGCAGTTCTTCCCGCATACCAATGGCATGCGAATGCTTCTCCATTTGTTTAGGTGGGTATGATACCACAGCACCTCTATGCATTGGAGAGATTTATCTGTGTACCCACCGCTTTGATCGTCTAACAGACATGAAAGCCTACTTGAACAATTACTAGCATGTGACCACGTTTGATCAGGCTGGACGATTGATTCACATCCGCCAGGCGCTTTGAAGCGTTTTCAAGATGTCTCAAGGTTCCAGAGCTATTATAGGCTGGTCAGAGTGGGCAAAGTGGGCCCCATCATGGGTATCGGTGGCAGGAAAAAACATGATGATCTTCATTGTATGAGTACCACTTTCCGATTACATACGAAAGCTGACTCGATTTAGAAGATTTTCTCATACTCATCACGAAGAGATCGCGCACTTCTGTTACTATCAATTATCACATCAGTGTGCGCGGGAGCAACCCTCCCGCTTATGAACGTCATCTTTGGTTAGAATAATCTAATGTGTCTAATCTGAGAGACACAATTGCTAATATCCCTTCAGCCCGCCTCGTCAAGACGTTCAGCTCTTTGGCAACAACGCCTCCGGAGAATGGCGCAACGGTGTTCATGTCCATCATAAACCAATACGTGTCTGTGAAGTCGGAGAATTGGATTCAACGGAGTATGCTGACTACCTTCCAGCTTGTATATCATCTATCTCTTCATCGGGCGAATGCTTCTAGCTTACCTTGCTATTGTGAGTCCTATTAGTTCAATGTCGGGTACCTCATCTGCTGATGAGTCCTAGATTGGCTTCCGTGTTACTAGTCTTCGTATCTCAGCATCCATCCGCCTATCTTACATTAAAGCGCTCTTTCAGCAACCTATCTCGACATTAGATGCGCTCCCACCAGGACAAACGACAGCAATTATTACCATCACAGCAAATATCCTTCAACTAGGCATTTCTGAACGGCTTTCATCATTGATCCAGGCGATTACCGTGATTCTCACAGCGTTGATTATTGGATGCATCTTCAGTTGGGAACTGACGCTTGCGACTGCCAGCGGATTAATCGCAATCGTAATATGGTACTCAGTCACGACGCCAGTAATAGCGAGCAAAAACACAGAAGTTCAGGAAGTAGAGCGACACGCTGCTGGTGTAGGGAGTGAGGCGCTGTCGAGCATCAGAATGATTGCTGCGTGTGGTGCCGAGGAGAAGATTGCAGCCAAGTACAACAAACTGGTTGAACAGGCGGAAATGATAGGCAAGAAACTGTCGCCTGTTGTGGCCGTACAGCACTCGCCAGGTATGTACGTACATGATAGTCGTCATTACGGTAGCTGACTTGACTTAGTGTTCTTCACCATATTTGCGTAGGTAGGGGAGCTAGACTGTATTCTTCATTCTACTGACTGTAACAGAACGTTTGCGCTTTGCTTTTGGTTCGCTACTAAACTTTATCTTGATTTTAAATTCGCCAACGTCGAAACTCTAGTTGTGTATGTGCCTTAGTCCTCATTATTCTAGGATCTGACCAAGTTTAGCGTCCTGATGTCGGCAATGACGATGCTAGCTCATATTAATGCGGTCTCTATTCCGTTGATGGCAGCATCCAGCGCAATCAATGCAGCATCGATCTTCTTCACCATTATTGATGCTCCAAAGCCTTCCACAATTGGCTTAAGAGATAGTAAGGTAAACCTGACCGCAGATATTCTGCTAGAAGATATAAATTTCGCATATCCAGCCCGACATGACGTGAAGATCTTGAATGGGCTAAGCATGCGCATTCCCGCGGGTAAGACCACCGCAATCGTAGGCTCGAGCGGATCGGGAAAGAGTACAATAGTGGCGCTCATCCAGCGATGGTACGAACTCGGCGGAGTTGATCCTATCGCAAACTATTTGCGCAACGGTACAATTAAGGTCGGTGACAGAAGTTTGAACGAGATCGACCTGCATTGGTGGCGTGCTCAAATTGGCCTTGTTCAACAAGAACCGTTTCTGTTCAACGACACGATCCTCAAGAATGTGGAGTATGGGCTTGTCGGCACGAAGTGGGAGAGCGCGCCTGAGGGAGTGAAGAAAATATTGGTCGCTAAAGCTTGTAAGGAGGCGTACGCAGATGAGTTTATCCAAGGGCTTCCGGAGGTACGCACTCGCCAGCTCAAGATATCGAAATAATGACTGATTGAAATAGGGGTATGCAACTCCCGTCGGAGATTTAGGTCTCCATCTCAGCGGTGGTCAACGCCAGAGAATCGCCATCGCTAGAGCTATCGTACGCCAGCCAAAGATCTTAATACTTGACGAAGCTACTAGTGCGCTTGATGTCGCTAGCGAGAGTATCGTGCAAACTGCGCTTCATGAAGTGGCGCAGAACCGAACTACGGTCATAATTGCTCACCGGCTCTCTACAATTAAGAATGCAGACAATATTGCTGTAGTATCTAAAGGCGCCGTTGTGCAACAGGGGACTCACCAAAGCCTTCTAAATGATGAGAAAGGCGCTTATTGGAAGCTAGTGAATGCACAACAACTGGTCACGAATGTAGAACGGCCAGTCTCCACGGGATATTGGGACGAGGGGAAGATCAAACAAGAAATCATTTTGCTCGAGAAAGATGGCCAGGAAACGCTCATTGATTCTGAGAGTACGATCGTCAATGAGGCAGATGAAATGCCCATCTTACCGTCTGCACCTAGCATCTTCCGAAGCTTTGCAATGTTACTAAAGGAACAGAGGAAGAACTGGATAGGATATCTCATCATGTTAGTAGCTACCATGGGGGCTGCAGGTAAGTACCTTGAAGGTCACTAAGTCTTCCGAATATGTACTGACCGTGTTTAGCAAGCAACCCTCTACAAGCGTACCTTTTTGGGAGGTTGATCTCTTCGTTCGCATACTGGGGCGAACAGCTCCGTATGTCAACGAGCTTCTTGTGCCTCATGCTTCTCGCTGTTGCAACAGGGGTTGGAGTAAGCTATTTCGTACTTGGCTGGATATCGAATGTTGTGTCCGTTGTAAGCATCGTTATCGAATGAACGAAAGCAGACTATGCTAATTATTAACAGCGTACTGTCTCTACCTACCGCAAAGAGTACTTTCACAACATCATCACTAAGCCAATATTGTTCTTTGATGAATCTAGCAATTCCACCGGCCTTCTCACTGCCCGCATTGCGACCGATCCTGCCCAGCTGCAGCAATTACTCGGTATCAACATGGTCATGGTGTTGATATCTATCTTTAGTCTTATTGGATGTGTTACTGTTGCTGTAATCTTTCATTGGAAGTTTGCACTTATTGTAATTGCATCATCGCTCCCGATCATCTTAGCCGGCGGCTGGTACCGCGTCCGACATGAGGTCAAATTTGAATCAAGAAATAGCAAAGTCTTCGCTGAGAGTGCACGATTTGCGACCGAGGCTATTGGTGCGATGCGTACGGTTGCGAGTTTGACGCTTGAGCATGCTATCTGCGAAAAATACGATGGGTTGTTGAGGGACCACATCATTAAGTCGTGGAAAGAGGCTCGCATCTCTTGTTTGGTATTCGCAGCAAGCGATAGTATGGTCTTGCTCTGCATGGCCTTTGCGTTGTGGTAAGTCGCTCCGTCCATATCTACAGGGTGCTTATGCACAGCTGATCTGAAGCAGGTATGGTGGTACTCTTCTTGCAAGCCTCGAACTCCAGCCCTTCAATTTTCTCGTTGTGTACCTGGCTATCATACAAGGTAGTCTAGCTGCTGGTCAGTGGCTAAGCTTTGGGCCTAGTATGACTCATATTTGTATTTTTCTACATCCAAGTTATGCTAATGCATCATAGATATCGCTCAGGTCTCCGCAGCTGCGAGTCGCATTCAAGCGATGCGGATCAACGATTCTGATAACGAGAAGAAGGTCTCGTCCCGGTATCAGGAGATCAAGCGCTGGGCGCTCCCTACTACTCTGCTTTGGAAAGGCGCCGACATCGATTTCAAAGACGTGTGGTTCACATATCCAACGCGTAATGTACCCGTTCTTCGAGGTCTTTCTATTAGGATTCAACACGGTCAGTTTGTGGCAATAGTAGGAAGTAGTGGCTCGGGGAAGACGACTATAATATCACTCCTGGAAAGATTCTACGAACCGCAACGAGGTAAAATCTGGTACAACGGCGAAGAAATCACATCAATACCACTGGCCGTCCTGAGAAAGCGATTAAGCCTCGTTGCGCAAGAACCGTACTTGTTTCGTGGTACGATACAGGAGAATGTCTTGCTTGGTATGGTAGATGAGAACGTGAGTAAAGACATACTGCATCAAGCATGTCGTGACGCGGGAATCCACGACTTCATCCTTTCATTACCAGATGGATATAACACCGATGTAGGACCAAGTGGCATCCTACTTTCTGGGGGGCAAAAGCAACGCATCTCTATTGCTCGAGCACTCATTCGTAATCCTGCTGTTTTGTTGCTCGATGAGGCTACGAGCAGTTTAGACTCCCAGACTGAAAAAGAAGTCCAGGCTATCTTTGAGAATACAGGAAAAGAACGAACAATGGTGGTGGTCGCACATCGCCTAGCCACTGTGCAGAATGCTGATGTGGTTTTTGTAATAGACCAAGGTAGAGTGGTAGAGCATGGCAATCATAGAAGCTTGTTGATGAGGAAGGGGGCTTACTGGCGCATGTGTCAGGCTCAAACATTAAGCGTGTAATTAAGAACTCAGATAGGATAGTTATGGCTGTATGACAGTGATGTAGAGCTGCCTATTGAATAATCCTAGCTCAAACGTATTTCACATTCTCATCTATGTCTGGACGAATTATAACTATTTTCGTGGCCTTGATTCCGCGTATCTTCTTGGAGGTCTAGCTCGGCGCAATCTCGAGGCATTTGGAATGTCGGCTGCTCACTTTCCATCCGCTTATTCGTCTTTTGTCATCTTCGCTTCATCTAAAATTCAACAACAACTAATGTCCACCCTCGGTAAGAGTACCCTTGATTATCCCGATAAGGCGTTGATGTCCATATGCGCATGCTATGAAAGCAATCAAGACATTCGCCGATATTGTCTTCACATACCGGGATCAATTCCATGCACGTAACACCACGCAAGTCGCTCTACCCTTGCAGGTTAATGTCTCTCTCCCTTGTGAGTGTACGAGTGTACTCATCTACGCCCTGCATTTTTGCCGTTGATAGCACAGCTCGGAATGCAATGGTATCTGGCAATAAAGCCTCTATCGTCGCCATCTCCAATGGAGGAATATTTTAGTAACTTAGTTCTTGGCTTTTCTCCATATCTTGTACCCTTTGCCACCGGATAAAATCATGAAAGCAACGGCAATAACGGCATGGATATCTTTCTCTGTGCTGCTGGCTCTTGTCCAGCTGCCGTTCGGCGCTGCCGCTCCCAATTGTCCATTGATTGGGCCTGAATTTCCCCCTCCACAGCGATTGGCAGAACATCCGATATGGAAAGGAGCACTGGATAATATCACGGCGGAGTTTGATTATATTGATGCGAGTACTATCATGAATGTTGATGATTTCTCCTACTCTATTCAGGTCTTTTCAACAAACCCTGGAGAACCAATTCTCTGGGAACGGCATCACACAGCGAGGGACTTGCCAGTAGACACCGCTGGCGTCAAGAAGGTAGATGGTGATACTGTATATCGCCTAGGGAGTGTGTCCAAGCTCTTTGCTGTTCTGGCATTCTTAGTTCAGGCCGGCGATGTTAATTGGAATCAACCGATCACCATGTTTATTCCAGAACTAGCGAGATACTCAGGTCAATGCACTTTGTATGAGATCGATAGTGTGAGGGAGACGGCATGGGATGATGTGACAATTGGGGCATTAGCATCGCAAGTCTCTGGACTGGGGCGCGATTGTAAGGTTTTGTTACTGCTTTGAGAAGATGAGGATTAACATCTTTCAGATGGTGTACTTGGTGAAATTACTCAAACTGAAGATGCACCATTCCCTTGGCAGGTGGGCTTCACTACGCTATCGGAATCGTCTAAACCACCCTGTGGAGCCTGGCCTCTGTGCACTAGGCAAGGTGAGCCTCGATTCCTTCTACTATACCGTATCTCGACTCATTTTGTGGAGAATTTTTCGAAGGCTTGCGCATCATGTACCCTTCGTATCCTCCATGGCAGACCGCGACGTATTCGGATGTGGCTTATCAATTACTTGCGTACGCCCTTGAAAGCATATCGGGGAGGAGGTTCGTGGACATCCTCAACGATCGGATCATTAAGCCCTTAAGTCTGAACCGGACATACTACGAAGGTGCTCCAGCTTCTGTTGGTATTGTCCCAGGAACTGTGGAAGACATGTATTGGAGCGTTAGTCTGGGCGATGCGAGTCCGTAAGTATTGCACTCCATGGGGTGAATGTCCCTGCTAACACGCCTAAGTGGCGGAAACATGTACTCATCAGCCAGTGATCTCTCTACCCTTGGTTGCGCAATCCTATCGTCGAAACTTATAAAGCCATCTCTTACCCGACGCTGGCTCAACCCTGTCACTTTCTCAGCAGACTTCCTTGCCTCAGTCGGCGCACCATGGGGTATTCGACGCATCCAGCTCGCCAAAGACACGCAACCACATCGCACCTTAAGTACATTTACAAAAGCAGGAACGTTCCGAAAATACACTGCCTTTATAACTCTTCTGCGAGATTTCAATATTGGCTTTACGATCATGATGGCAGGCGATCCTACACTTAGCAACTTCCAGATCGCAGATCTCCTAGGCGAATCGCTTATTCCGGCCTACGATGCTGTTGCGCGCGATGAGGCCGATAAGCTGTATAGTGGCATCTATGTGAGCCTAGACTCTGTAATAATCATCACCACAGATCCGGAAAAGCCTGGACTCGGTGTTGGGCCATGGATCAGCAACGGAACGGATATGGTTGAAATGGCTCTCAAATTGCAAGCTGGGTCCTCCTCCAAATCTTTCGTAGCTGGGGTTCTAGCTGAAGTTCGAGCTGAGACGCGTCTATATTATACGCAACTTGAGTCCAAGAGTTCAAATGGTGGCAAGCGACAAAGTTGGAAAGCCGTTTTTGAGAATACTAGTGGCCCCGGTGCTGGTCAACGGCTTTTTTCTACGAGCTGTGCTGCTTGGGTAGGTGTCACGGGCGTCACATACGATTCTTTACCTCTAGACGAGTTCGTGTTCAATTTTGATAGCACTGGCAAAGTGGTAAGCGTGGAGAATTTAGCGCTTCGATCGACGCTTTACAAGGTTTCATTCTGAAGAAACAGTCTGCTTTTCTAGCGCACCCAATACTACTTCTTTCTTTAGCCGTAGCTATTCCTTCCATGCATGCCAAAGATGTATGACAGTTAAGAACATGTAGTCAAAGTTCTCTTCACTGGCTACCATATATCGTTTCAAGATCGCGTCATTTGTGCTGGAATATAGCACAATCTCATTCGCCGAGCTTGGTAACAAATCATAGATTGCTTTATCGCGATCTGAAACGAATTATTAGGTATGGAACCATGGCGCAGGTAAAGCGAGGAACTTGATGTGTTAGGATACACAATCGCAAACGAGACTGAATACATTTTTCTTCCTCACCAAACACACTAAGCGCGCGCAAAGGTACGAGTGCTAGGTCTGCAGCATCTAAAGCAAGCCTAGGTGCGATTTCCAACTATTCGAATAGGCCTGTCCAGTTACTAAACAGCGTTGTGGCTGACATTGGGGAATCACAAGGGCACGTGATTGTACATTTCGTTGAGAAATTCTCGAACCTTCATTTCATTGTACAAGGCAAGCCTGGGTGATTGAATGCAGAGGTCAAGATTTCCGACGACCTTGACGACAGGATAAGGATCATGGCTTATGATATATTCACCGAGTAGCCTGTTGTGGGTGCAGGTGCCTATCTGCTCCAATACGTATTTGACTACTGGTCGGACAAGTTCTATGTCCATGCATTCAAGCATCTTGTCTCGGAGCTGAAGAAAGGAGTGAGGGTTGTAGTTCTGAATTACATAATGCCAGAGCCTGGGACTTTAGTTTTACTTTAGGAAATGTCTGCTAGCATCTTACGTAGATCCATGGATTTCACGGGAGCACGAGGTGGACGATTGGAAAAAGCTGTTCAACCGAGGGGATGAGCATTTCGGCAACTTTACCCCGACTCGTTTCAAGGAGAACTCTGCATCTGGTATTGTTATGGTGGAGTGTACTGGATAGTAGAATTTGCTTTGCGATTAAAAAAATAACCCGTTTTAGAAACCAATGAGACCATAATACAGTCGTCGAAGTGAGTTTGCCCTGTTTCATCTTCGATCTCACAAGGCGGTGAAAGACGTGAAGTACAAATATAAATAATGATAAAAGAGTACAGAAAAAGAATAATGCAGAAAGACAGACTCGCGCAGCGAAAAAAAAAAAATGTGACCATTGGGCCACGGCATGAAGTCTTCAATTCATGAAAGTATTTTAAATTTAATAAACTTATATACAGTAAATACTGATCATTGCGAAACGTTTGTTGCGACTTTATTCACTCAAAATACGTATTAGGTACTGCCAAGTCACGTAAGTGAGTGGAGTGAGTCATCAGTCACGTGCCTTACAATCAGTGACTTGCGTCCTTGCCCCGCCTGTGTATAGAACCTACTCCGAGCCCTCAAAGCTCAGTGCTTCTGAATCTACCTTCTCATGTCTACCTACCTTCATCCCGACTATTATTCCTGTGTAAGATCCCGTACAATACTACTATGTAGTATAGTTTTATGTTATAATTACACAAGGATTATTACCAAAGCAAGATAAACAGCAAGAAAAAAAAAGATTAAATTCTTAAGAGTAAGCAGCCAAGAAGAGTGTCACCGAGGCATATAGTGCCGTAGTCTGGAACGACGGGGTAGACAAAAATGATTACACTCTAATTTAACTGCTATTGGAAGGATGTGTGCCTAAAACTAAAAGAAACTGCAGGGAAGAATAAGATAGCAGTCTGCAAATTCCCCCGGGTGCTTGGCTTAGACACCATTTCGTATATCGTGTGTTCGCTATTTAATGTCTCATAGTAAAATGCAATCGATGATGAATATGCAGCGCGTGCTTGAGGATGCGTGAGAGATCAACCGCTCTTCTCCGCGACTTTCCCAGACCTGATCTCGATTTTCCTGGGCTTCTTCTTCTCCATCCCCTTCTCCGGACCTCCTCCTTGTTGACTTTGCTTCGCTCTTTCTTCTGCAACAGCATCCGCAGCCTGTCTCAACGCCGTTGGATCTGGCACCACCTCCTCACCCTCCTCGATTTTATCGCCTTCCTTCACCTCCTTCATGCCTTTGTCACTCTTTTCGCCCTTTCCGTCTTTCTTCCCGTCGTCTTTCCCTCCAAACTTCGGCAGCTTAATGAACGGTCCATGAATAGCCCCCACTCCAGCCCCTGCCAGAGCTCCCAGACCCGTTGTAGGAATTGCTGTCACTGCCCCGACGACTGTGCCCACGACGGTTCCTACTCCCATTCCAACCGCCCCTCCAATACCAGCGCCTCCTGTCGCACCCTGGAAGGCTCCACTCTGTAGGATCCGGGCTTTCTTGCTATTTCCATGGGCCTCGGTTTCTTTCTGATATGCATCTCTCAGGATCTTCTCTCGCTTCTTGGGATCGGTAATAGATGATGCAGCTTCTTTTAGGGATTGCGCGGTGCTTTGCGCATCGAGAGCCTTTTGTGCGGAGACGGCAGCTTGTTTGAGGCGTTCCTCGTCGGGGAGTTCTTGCGCTTTCGCGATCTCTTTCTCCTCGTTGGACGGCATTATTCAGACGGTTTCTGGATTGGAGAGTGTTATGAGGATTGTGCGGTTGGAAGTGCAGCCTCTTTAGCGCGGAGATGACGTCATGCATCATCAGGAATTGTGCGCCGCGAAATACTTGGATATGCGACGTCTCGTACACCCCTCATGTTATGCGAGTTTGCTGCTATGGATTTTTATGACATGAGGTTGCCCGCGATGTGAACTTTCCTAGGCAACATTCCCTAATTGATGGATTTACAAAACACAAAACTATACATTCTAGAAGATACAGTAGGGCTGTCCATGGGTAGAATAATCCTCCTAGCCTTCTCTTTGAATTACGGGAACTGGTCGAATGGAAACTGTAACATCAATACTGGACTGCGCCTCTGCCGGCTGATCTGATGGTATCTGAAATGCGAATAAACCCCACCTTTTTCACTACGAGCTATGTCTCAGCTATTCTATGTCTTTAAAATATAATGTTTTGTTTCAACTTTCAAATCGGATCGCGAGTGAATGGTACGGGCACGTGACATCGCGTCACATTCGCGCACGGGCCCCAATTGTGTCCCTTCTGAACTCTGTGGCTTCGCTTCCACTTACTCTCCCATTCATCTTTCTACAGCGCCAATTGTCCAAAGTATAGACGCTCTTCTTGGCATTTGTGGTTATCTCAACTGATCCTAGGAGCGTTGATGCCAGCACACAGGCGTTCCACCCGTTCGGGTTGTCACGTTGGCGGCTTGGACCAACAGCAGCGTCGTGAAGAGAGGCAACAGGAGAGACAGAAACGGAAGTGGGATCGAGAAGAGCGACGGCGGGAACATCAAGAAAGACAGAGCGAGCGGCGACAAGTACGACAGCTGAGGCGACAAGCACGACAGCAGGGCCGGATTCAGAGGGGCCCACAGTTTCACGAGGACCAGCACCTGTCACCTCCCGATAATCCATATCAACGACCTCAAAGCCGTTTCTGGGTCTATCAGCGAAATCAGCAATCGTATCATGAGCACATCAGCTATGAATATCGTATTGATGACATTTCCGGCGCAGACCCGGACACTCGTCAGTTGCCAGATCCTTTACAGAACCATTTCTTCCCCCACCAAGACTTCCAGAACACCTTCCAACCAATGTTCTTCGAGAGCGGAAATTCTCCTGACCGAGATTCTCAGGCACCACTGCGGCTACGGGAAGGATTCGCAGGACATAACTGGGCAGGCGTTCGCATACCACCAATCAACATACCACCAATCAACATACCACCAATCAACATACCACCAATCAACATACCACCAATCAACATACCACCAATCAACATAC